>JAQGAP010000034.1:0-104315 GCA_034697805.1 Orchesella bifasciata
AGTACAGTTGTCTCAACTTACCCCGAAGCCAAAGTGTGGACTTTTGCTAAGCTATACAATGTCTATCGATATACTATTAAAAATCTTCGATCTGGGATGCAAAGTTTTTTATTTCGTGGAAAAGCTGCGTTTTCACTCAATAATGTATATCTACGGTTGACTTTGTACATAATAGTTATGTGCTCCTCGATTTGAGTAAGTAGGATGTTATGTATGTTCGTTCTTTATGAGATGGTATCTAGACTTTAGACCGAATGAATGAAGAGTATGTACACTCATGAAGATTTTGTGGTTTCTCTGTTAGATGCTTGCTGGAAGCAATAAATGTCATAAATGTTGCATTGGGCAAGACCACAAAAAACTCACCGTCAGTTCTTTTAGATTTAGTCAAAACTACCAAGAATAAAAATGGATAGGAAGGATTATTGTGTACACAATACTCAGTTTGCTGGTGTGCTCATTATTATAGATATTTATATAGTTTAAAGTATTAATTCATAATCTCTTGACATTGCTCTACTATTTTTTGAAATTTTTCCTCGTGTTTCATATTGAAAAGTATACGATGTAACTGATGTATAATCTTTGTATTCCTTTCTTTGAAAAAATGGGTCGATGGGTCAAATTTCATACATTTTCTCCACGTATACAATTTGATATTTTGTGTAAAACATCATCTAATAACGCGCCATTTGTTTTTGGTCTCCGAACCAAATATCCGTAGGAAATCTTTACCCACCCCTTGAAGTCTGTAAAATATCTTAAGAAAATGCATGTTAAAAAGAAAGAGACAAAGAGACAATGCTCGGTGGCTGGTAGTATTTCTGGATAGAAAAAGTTTCACTGGTTCAATCAATGCAGCCTGTTCTAACAAAATTCGATTACGTGTTACATGAGCATATTTTATAGAATGTTTTAGCAAGCATTCTGCAAATATGCAGATTTACGATGTAACTTTTTTCCGGGTTGAAAACTTTCTTGCAGTTTTTCTCAAAGTAGTAAAATATTTTTTGTAAGCATATCCGTAAAGCAACTACATAAACGTACCCGACGACAGCAGAGTTGCAAATTTGTCGTTTTATGTCTGAGAAAATGTAGGGAATATTGCATCAAAATGACTTAATATAATAAGACATATTTGGTTTTCTTTGAGTGACAGACGAGGAAATAGAATTATCTTTGAGAGGAAGTCGGAACGAGAAATCCACATTTGCATCAGACAGGACAATATGTAAATTAGCCGTGGAAAAGTTTCATAAGGAAAGAAAGTACGATACACCATAATGTGTTATACATACATTGCACGATCAAAAGCATCATAATATTCATTTTCCAAAAATAAACGAAATAGAATCATCTCAACCTTGTGTTCTGTTGACGTAATATGCTAAGGTATCATATTTTAGAAGTAGTATGGATTACTAAATGGAATAATTTTTGACGAGGGGTTTGTTTTGCTAAAACTTTTGATCCAAAGCACAAGCTGGAAGTTGTCATTCAATCTCGTGCCATATGTGAGTTATTATGTTTGTATTTTAGGGATGCTTACAATAAATATGTCTTGATGAACACTCTTTTACTATAACTTTGTTCTTCAAAAGAACAAACAACATAATACACCATGTCATGAAAATGCTTTTCTTCCCGGTTTTATTTGTTCTGCAAAATTATTTGCAGTTGCGAAATGCAATATGAAGTTACACGAAGTGGCTGGCATGATTTTTTTCGTTCTGGTTTTGAGCACGTTTTGGGCTTTATCAAACATAATGTAATGTTCACTTTCATTTCACAAAGACGAGACAGATACATCCTTGTCGAGTCGTCTCTTCCATGACCAATAAAATCCTTTTTGTCAATCAACCTGTCGAGAAGAATTATGAACAATTTTGTGAAGGGAAGTTGCATTCATATGTAATGTTTTGGGAAGGAAACGAAGGAACTTGTCTGTTGCAAGCATGAAGGGAAAAAGCAACTTTTGATTTTTAAATTGCAATCTTACATTTGTGTGCATTGTGAAAATACTCTATCATGGCAGTATTATGTCATAAGCCCATCAAAAGAATGAACAGCTTAAGCTTGAGTTGTATAACAGTCATACCAAGGATATATATTGCTTTTATCTTCTAATTGGAAGTTTAGTTATTGCTTGATGTTTGTTTTTCGTATTTTGATGTTTCGAAGGCCCAAGCTTCTATTTACATATACTATTATGTTAAAATACCTCTGGGCAATTTTGCAACTCCATATTATCTGTGGAAATGCAGTCACGTTGGCATACATTGACATGTTGGTGAAAGTTCGCAGTTTGTATTATTATTATTTTCTGTAAATTGTCTCTAACAACAAACGAGCTGGATGGTTTTTACTGCAAATTTTTTTTATTATCTGAGCACAGTTTTAAAGATTTACTGAAGCTCCACTGAATTTTAATAATGGATGTGATTTTACTTTGTAACTTTATATCCTATCTTTACTTACCTTTTTACCTTTGCTTATTTGATGATTATTTCAGCATCGTACTTTCGTGGATGTAGTTGCATATTATCATTCAATTGAGAATTGTGTGCTTTTAGTTAACTCTCGAGTTATCCACTCTCCTATTCCAATAAGCAAAAAGTACTTAAGCATCCGGAATCTCCTTTCAACCCACGCTTCTTCAAGGGCTCTAAATCAAATACTGCTAGCTTACTCCAGAGCATATTATTCTATTTTGAACGAAATGTAGTCTTTATTATACAACCTACCGCTTTCACCATCCCTATTTCTTTCTCTGTTGAACTCTCTTTAAACGAAAAGTGGGAAATAGATGAAGAGAGGAGGAAATGGGTGGATAAATGGTTTTTCTTTGAAATAACGCATCATATAACGTAACACATTCACATATTTTACAACTTGATCTCCTCTTAAATCCTCAAAAACGAAATCTTTCAGCTCTTTGTAAACTTATACTAAAGTGTATGTATATACTATAAATTTATATTGTATGAGAACTTGGAATGAGTGAGTCGAATACAATTGTGGCACAAAACCACTGACTACTATTGGATGATTGCTTGTTGTACCTATAAAACATTACAAAAGCTGTAAGCATCCTGTGAGGTTTTCAATTTGAAGCCGCAACACAACCAAAGCGAACAATTGGAAAACCATTATATCTTCATAAAACCCACGCCACAGTCATCCTCTGCCAGTTGGCATAATGTATAGTGTATGCAAAGCAGTTCGAGTTCAATGACAATTTAACTTCTTTGTCACATCATCGTGCATGTTTTATTCAAAAAAGCTTTCACTAAAATGGAGCGAAATGAGTTTCGAATTATTACTTTGATTAAATGGTTCGCCCCAAATGCCTACAGCTTTATTATTTCTAAATGTATTCAAACGATTTTGCGGTCAAGCAAATAATATATCTTAAACGCTGAGTCCAACAAATTTTAACCATAAACAGAGCTTCGAAAAGTTTGCAAAGGAATCATTGCTTTGCCGAACCGAAAACGACCTTTACGTAAAAAGTTACAAAGTAGACAAGCTCGCGGAGAAAGTAGAGGTAGTTGAATCATCACAGGAAATATTTTCCCGTTTTCATGGAAAATGATTTTATAGTTTATTGGGCACGATGAAGTTACACCAATGGAGTTTTTAAGTTGTTCAACAAAATATATCAAGTCATTTTCTCCTTCTCCCCCACTCCTTCTCGCCTCCTATTAAATTCGATAACAGAACGTAAGAATTCCTTATGGTTATGGCTTATGGCTTCTTGTTTGGTTACTTTCCTTAAGCAGGGATTTATTGAGGTAGGAAATGGTCACTTGAAGTAGCTCTCAAGCACTTTCTATCACGAACAAATGCTACATATCACGGCGTTGGTGCACTTGCACAACACACTGCGACTCCAGTACCTACCCGAGTCCGAAGTCCACAAGGAGAAAATATGAAAGAGGGGGAAAGTTTAGGAGCAGCGTAAGTGTAATATTTTGGCATCTTATATGCAATCTTAAGAGATGATAAGACGACAAAATAGACCAAGTTTAGTAGTATATATAAAAATATAATAAGATAAGCTAGGGAACCTCTCAAGAGAGAAGAAAAACCATGATGCATGGATCCAATTCAGTTTGTACTCGAGTACATGCTGCGTTGAGCCTACTCCAATACGTATATGACTTTTTAAGTGAGCCATTTACGAAAAAGATACATCAAAAGGACGAACTGGGCTACGGCTACCTTACACTTCCTTTAAATATTGAATTGTACATGCTTATAATTCATGTATGTAGCAGCAGCAGCAGTATAAAGTTTTGTACTTGTACAGGAAAGGAAATGCATAACTTGGTAGCATAGCATGTCATACATAACTACTAAACGACATAAAGTAGCCAGGGGAAGAAATAAAAAAGTCTTTCTCTCAATGCATGAAACCATGAATCTGGTACAAGTACCTAGTCTAGCTCCACAACAAGAAAAATAGTGACATAGAACGCGTATGATGCATGCTTCGTGCACTTGAGAAAGAAACAAACAGAGCAAAGTAGATAAATCGACATCATTATATGTTCCAACTGAGCTTTCTTGCATTTTTTTCTGTTGGCTATGGACTCGATTCTGTCATGTCACGGACATGTACTTTGAGATAATATTGTTTTTGGGAAGCCTTAATTGTGAATTGTGAGAGGAAAACGTGATATGAAGCATATAAATGGGAATGCACTTTTTGGTGTTGTTTTAAAGCTTCCCACAAACATACCGTTGCTTGCGATGTGTCATTATAAAAAAAAGTTTGGAATTGGGGAGTGTGCATTCGTGATACACATGTCATTGTCTGGAAATTTTGCCGTATTTTCCAGCTCGTTAGTTTTCATAATATTCCTTAACCGCTAAATATAATATTTTATCATCTTTTCTCAGAATTGAAGCTTGAGACGAGGGGATGTACTGGAGGAAATACCCCATTTTGTGTTTCAGAATAGAATCATTTTCTTTGGTGAAAGTCTTTTTGTGAAAATGTATTATTCCTGTATTTATGTTATTTGCTTGCCTTCTTTAGTCAAGCAATTTCGTAGAAAATGATCCTTTAACCAGTACACCGTTACCGGCAATTTCTGTTCCATCTCTATCCAACAGATTCTCAAGAATAAAAATTGTGTGATAATAGGTAGCTTTCTATGAGTCTCTGGTTGTGTGCCGAACAATGATGTATTTTTTACTTTGAGCTAAACGGCTTTGTCAATATGGCGCTTTCATCTTTTGTTACTTTTCCTCCTTTTTCACTCCTTTTTGAGAGAGTAATAACAAATCCTTTTGTACAACACACACTGCCCCACTCACGAACCACCACTGATGTTTCTGATCAAGTACCATTCAATCCTTAAGTTTGCTCTCATTCTAGAAATATGAAAGCACACTATAATTTTTTTGCACTCATATAAAGAAATAAAAAGTAGAAAAAAGTGTGCATTTGCTCCCCGTTTTGGTGTGTGCTTTGTTGGCTAGTTTTGATGAAGGGCCATGTGCCAAAAGTCTTGTGTTGTTGACATGTACTATGAGTTTTTATACAGCTTTTAAAAGAATTGGTTATAACTTTAAAGTGGCATATTATGTGCTATCAGAAGCAATTGCCATCACCATCGACTATATGATACAGACGTATATAGCCTCAACGAAAATAATGGGGGTGCCGAGATCAGATACCGGAAACAATGAATGCATTGAGGGAGCTACAAACAATCTAAACGATTTATTGCGACAATGCAGTGGAATCCTGTCAGTGGGATTTCGGTTTCAGCCAACATAATATATATAGTTTATACTCTGTTTGAAGTACTTTGAGGCGGACAAAGGCATACATATTATGGCCTATATATGCTCATTACGGGTTAATTCAATTAACAAAGCTTCAAAAGTTTCGAACGTTGTTTATCTCAAATCAATATTGCTGAGCCGGGCCAATTTAGATAAGCGGCTCAGAGTACAGAGCCGCTGTAATATATCACAGAGGAAATACGAGACTCTTTGAAAATATTTGCAGTAAAAGCTTTTAATTTTCGGTTGTTCATTTTGACCGCAATCGTATTAAATTTCTTTCTGTTGTTCTTTGGATTTGTTTGTAGTTTATGATGGCGAACATTTAGCTAAGTAAATACATTCTTATATCGCTGCACAAATAAAGGGGTAATATAAAACAAATGGAGATTCTAAGATTCTAAAACCTTTTTACTTTAAGCTAACATAATGGTTCTAGGATAAAATTACATTCCTAAAATACCAGATACTAACCTACTTCAATGTTTTGAAAAGATCCAGGTCAGTGATCAATACGGGTTGGGTTTTTGGGTATACCTATGTGATGCCAGAATGCATATTTATATACACATGCAAGCCTGCATGCATGTGAGATGTGCATTTTACTCTTCTGTGCATATGTTGGGTCTAATGAAACAGTAAGTAAAAAAGGAAACATTAAGTAGCCATAAAAGCAACTCTGCAAAAAAAAACCAGGACCATTCCAGCACTAAAAACGGGATTCATATGGTCAAAGTTGATGGATATAGGAAATGCTAAAAAGTTGCCGAAATGTTAATGACAACTGTTCCCGTCATTATGGTCGATTCAGCTTAAAATTGTGGCTTTCTAATGGTGATGATGATGAGAATGGAAGGGAACGGCTCCCTGGATGCAATTCTTTAAAAAACGGAGAGTATATATAGTAGGCGTTTTGTATGCGTGATGTTGACTGTTGCGGTGGTATGCAGCTGGATTTTATGGAAATGCCTGTGTTCCCCTCAAGTAAATGAAATACTAAGTGGAAAGTTTTAATGATTGTTACATGTTTCGTTTGTCTACCAAACAAAAATGTTGCCTTCATTATTGCTTGCGTGCATTTATGCATTTTAGAAACATTTTGGCACTTAAAAAAAGCAGTTGAGGCTATTTCACGTTTTGCCAAATTACCGAGGAATAATAATTTTGCAAATTTTCATGTTTATAAATATTTTGCTTTGCTGTACATTTTTTTCGGATTTAAAGCAGAAAACTTCCTAATTTGTTTCTTTTTCTCATCTTAAAGAGCTAACAGCAACTCAAATTGAGCTCTTAAAAAATCTGCAGCTGTCAGGCCGCATATGCTCTCATTAAAACATGATCTGATGAATGTCGCGTGAACATCTTTGATGTCATACGAGCAGTTAGTGCTGTTCTACACTGTGAGTAAAAAACGGAGTGAAGAAACAACATGAAATATGATATAGCCTTTACACATAAAAGAGGATTTTCATGTATAAATTATCCTCTTGAATCTGTAAGAGTGCATTTATGGGGGAACAAGCGGCTGCTTTTGACGGTAGCCATAAATCATTTTATAACTCGTAAAATGCTACGTAAATTGGCCAAGTTAGAGGCACTTGATGAGTGCAGCAGAGATTTCTTGGGGATCTCGACGCAAAAATTATAAAAAGAGCCTAAAAAGAAGGGTACATATCTGCTGACTCGTGCACAATATCTAGTACGAGGGTAAAAGTCGGTGACTATAACTGTCGAATTGTATGATGATGCTTGTGAAATATTTCTAATGTAATATATGAATGTTTACCCAGTTGCTTGTGCACGATTCACATTTCCTCAATTTATGTTAATGCAACCGGATCCTTCATATTATTATAGTTGCATTTTATGTACCTGACTCATGATTATACAGCCTTTGAAAATATACTGTCAACTTCTTTTATTTATTTCAGAACACAAATGAAGCATGGCAGACCACTATCAGCTCACTGTAAATCTTCCGTTCACGGGCTTGGGGCTTAGTGAAAATTCATCCCAAACAGTGGGGAATAATCCTGGGGCAAACGTATCCACGATGGAACCCACACTTAATATTCTCAACAGCAACTTCTCATCCTCTGCTACTTCTAACTCTATTTTAAGCAGTAATAATACTACTACTCCATCGTACCAAGATTCGCACGACATCTGGAAGCAACTGATTCCGTCGGCTGCTGCTCTGATATCAAACTCCGCAACGGCAGCAGTGTCAACGGTTTCCTCCACTTTGTTCCCCAAAGAGCATCATGAGTATCCAGACAACATTTCAGCATTAGAAATTCCACCGGATGAAAACTCCTCCGTTTTCATGGAGCACCACATAGCAAGTAGCTCTGGCTCCCGTTTATCCTCCACATTGTCGGTTCACCCCGGCTCTCCTAACTCCGTTTTCATAAACTCGATCTCGACTATCGCGACGTCCACTGGGGGCTACTGGGACTCGGTATTCAACGCGTCGGAGGATACTGTTTCTCCAACTACGGAGGATTTTGATTTCGACTTCACTCCGGAAGATGAGCTCCGGGTCTCGTTGGGTGTTGCTATTCTACTTTGTGTGGCGTATGGACTTGTGTTTATTATTGGCATGATTGGAAACCTTTTTGTTCTGGCGGTGGTCTTCCGGACACCAAGAATGCGGTTCGTTTTTGCTTTTACTTTTTATATTGTAGTAAATTAAAAGTAATAATATAATTTTGAACCATTTTGAACAATACTTTTTGAATTTTTTTAATCCAGGACCCCAACGAATTTCTTCATTGCAAATCTGGCCGTCGCTGACTTACTGGTTGTGCTGTTTTGTCTACCAGCAACATTGATTGCGAACGTTTTTTCAGGTTTGTCTTCCCCTTTCCATTTTAACAACTTTTGAAATACTTCATACAATACATATCGAATGCTAGATAAACAGCATAATGCTGACTTGCAATTTACAAAAGCGTCATCACTCCAGAACATTAGCTGAAATATGTATAAACAGAACCAACAACCAGCATAATATTTTTAAACCACACAGCTACAGCTAATCGCAATATAAAGTGGTATAGCACAAAAGTTAGTAAAAGCAGCAGGGACCTCATCGACAAAATGGAAAAATAAAGCTTCAAATACGCATAATATATTGGTTTCTCCAGTCATTAAAGTATCAGCAACTGTCAAATAAAATAAATCTTGGATACTTCGCCCGAGTTTCATCGCACACTACCCAGTAATTCTCATACATTTTGCACTCACAAGCAAATAGCTTTATTGAGTACTTATGGCTGCTTACTACTTTTTCTCGGAGAAAAGTTGCTAATATTATACTCTCTTTGAGAGTGAGGCTAACGTAACAGATATCATGATGATGAATAAAATCCTTTGGATGTAGTTGCTCGGAGGACAAAGTAAGCAAGTAGTAAGTTTATGGAGAGAGTGTACTTACGTATGTACATGATATCTTCTTTTGGAGCACATGCTACATATTCATGCACATAATAAAAAGATTTTCGGAAACTTCTGTGGGGACTTGATACGGAGAGCCAAGTAAAATCCTATAAGTGGTCAGAGATTATCGAGTTACCTTCAATATATTCACCATTTTTTCAAACAAATATCCTTCCTTGTCATCTGATCTCAGCTCAATAACTTCCGTATAAACACCATGTAGAGCTCGCACCGTCGTCCTTACAAGCATTATCAATATCAATATTATTATAATATGTACAAAAGAAAGAAAACCAGAGTCCCTTTTTCGTTTGCTGAAAGTAGTAATATGATTTCCTCGCTTAGTCTTGGAATAAGGGAAATATTTCATCAGAATGAAGCTATAGGCTAATAACATCGACCCATCTAAAATAATACATCGTATCGTATCGTATCCCATCATCATGCTACATTGCTGCTCTCCCTCGACTGGTGAAGATAACAAATAGCCACTCGTCGAAAGAAAGTCATTCTATGGGCTATTTTTATTTCTTCTGATAGTAAATCTGCAATTGCATGCTTGATACGTGCGGTAATGTAGTTTGTTGGATTTTTATATCCGTTTCCGAAAGAGGAGCGAACCAAACCATAGTACAAGAGTTCTGCCTCCCTCCCTCGTCTCCTACTTTTTCTTGGTGAAAGCAGTTTGAGGAAATAAAGAATATTTTCAGGAAAAAACTTTCCCGTGACAAAATCCTTTTCCTAGACCCTTTTTTCATGCACTGTGAAAGTGTCCCAATTCAATGTACACGGGCTTATGGGTGTACTTTTCAAACTAAAGTAATAGAACTTATTGAGACAGTATAAAACTCATCTATTCCCATTTGAATACATATTATTGAGGACAACAAAACAAAAAAGAAATGTGAATAGATTGTAGCAGACACAAAGAAACAGGACTTGTGCATGAACACGTAAAAGGTTTTATTGAAAATTGAAATCCGAGAGCGTATACAATAGATCTACATATTATAGACAGATCGAGACTTCAGATCAAGATTACGTGTCTTTATAGGAACCATTAAGATTTCAACAACATATTCATTGAAAAATATGAGCAGTAAGCGAATTGGGAATGAATTGTTGTTCAAGTCCCCAATAAATTTTTGCTAATAAAATTTGTTACAAGATCCATCATATAATAGACGTGGAATGGCGTCTTTCTAGAAAGTCGAACGCATATGGCTTGACAATAGCAGGCTTCGAAATACCAGCCTGTTGCTGGAAAGTAGATTGCAGTGTTTTTTTAACTTCCTTTTTACTGCATTGTTTCATTACGATTTAGTTAGGTAGTTCACCGCGAACAAGTGGTGCACTTATAATTACTCAAGCATTAAAATACAAGCGGCACAATTGCTTTGGTGTTCTACTTAACTTTTGTTAGGAGTTAGGAGTAGACTGTGGCAGACAACCATAAAACACAAATATCAGCTATCAATTTACTAATTGCATTTCCTTCTCAGACCAGTTGCTCTCCAGGAAAAGTGGAACTAAGCCATACTTTGCTCTAGAATATGCTGATATGTATTGGGTTTTGGTGAAACCTATTTCAATAAAAAAGTTGGTATAGAAAGTAGCGTATAGTCTCTGCAATGTACAACACAGCAGATGTAAACCCAATTTCCAGGTTTTATAAAAAGTGATATGACAGCAGCGGAACTTGTCCGTTTGTCTTCTTGTCTCTACATTTAAGTGGCAAGCAACAACTGATAGAGAATACCAATGAATGACCGGCCATCGACATCCTCAATAAAATATCTATTGTCCATGGTTCCTCCTTTATTTTTCTTGTGTAATGTAGTGTAATCGCAACGGTTTCGCTTGATAGCTGCAAACAAAGCCGTAACAAGTAAGGGGGGACCTAAAGAGCACGTTACGTTATAGCTTTCATTCCATACTTTTCAAAACTTTTTTCTTTCCAACCATTCTCACAATAATGTGGTCAAGGGTGATTACCACTTTCACCACATAGTGGATCATTGTTGGTGAAAGTTGGTGTGGTGGAGAATGATCAGCTCTAACAGAAATTTCATGTTGTATGAAAAACATGTAGTCGCAGATATGATACGATTTCATGGAACCCCATTTTATTCAGCCATCCATAATATTTGTACATTGTGAGCGGTAATGATATAATAGACGAGAGAATGGTATGTGTATTTAGAAGAGCCCTCACTTGAAGAAAATGCGACAGGGCTTTTACTTTCTCCCAATATAAATTGCTATCCAATACAAAACTTTTTTTTTGGTGCTCAACTTTCTGTTGCCTATTTTGATGTGGTCATCTCCGTCACAGTCAGTCTTGTTGGTGGAATAAATGGAGGATGATGAAAAGAGGAGTTATAGTATAGTACTTGTTAAGCAATCCCAGAAAAAGTTATGAATATACGAAGGCCACTTTGCTGTCTCTGCACAAATCTCCATTCTGTCGGCATTCCACCCAGCTTAAAATCTTTTACCATCCATTCCATATCCATCCAAATAGCAAGTACTATTTCTGCACTACTGTGTGTTGTAAAAGGAAAAAGTATTTTTACAATAGCACAACTTTCTCCCCAAATTGTTCGGTTTTTTACTTACTTTCCTTTTTTCTTTCTGTAAATTTTTTATATCATCAGTTTCTCATTTTATGGGCTGATTCCCATTTTTGGTTGAAGCTGCTAGAGGAATGGACATATGCATACATGTCTACAATAAGGGTTTCGGGAATGAAGACGGCATAAATTTCTAAATGCTTTTACAGTTCAAATAGATCTGGGTGAGACATCCTCTTTCCTATAAATTATAGGATTGCATAAAACCACGTACATACATCAAGAACTATAAGTGCAACATAGCCAATAAAATTGAAATAGGTACATACAAGTATTCCACCATTACCAAGTTTATTCAAGTACAGTTGCAAGTTGTAAAGTAAACTATAATCCAAAGGCTGGTCATTTTCGTATTTCGTAAAAAAAATCTCCGAAAGAAAGAATGCAGACTTGCATTGTTTGCTGTTATCCTGTGATACATACGTACCTCATAGACCGTTATCATTGTCGTCTATATTATATGACCTCACTGAAAATATATGAGCTTTATGCTACAAATTTTTGTCATATACATACCTATACACTCCCAATAAACATAATGACAGTGTCATAACTGCTGGGTGTAAATTCTCTCAACCTCAATCACAGGGTTCGCTTTATTTATATAAGTTCAATTCCCAAATGGATTGTCCATGCCCTAGGTCTGTCAAAGCGGTGTTGAGAGTTGGGTTGAAGACATTCTTACCATCCCATACTGGTGAGATATTTGTGGGAGAATGCAAAACCGCAGTTTAGAATGTAGCCCTTTTATGATTTGAAGCAAAATGGGTTTGGTTGCATGGGAAGAAAATGCATGTCAAAGCTTTATGCAAATAGAAAGCTTGTTGCCCAAAAGTCTTGCATAAAAATATATGTATAGTTGAGATAAGAATGAGATATGATAATTGCTAATATGTTGCTAAAACTTCAATTTCGGTGAAAAAGAAGTTTCAACTTGACAAAAACAACTTACTTTTACTTCAGCCGAGTGTGTGTAGAATGTAGTCAAAGAATGATGTCAGCCCTTTATCACTTCCGATCGTAAAAGTAAAAGTAACTGTGGGGTGTCTACCGGAACAACGCAATCCTTCCAAATAGCTTCTCGGCACAGGTGTGCTTTTCATAATACTGAGCGATGAAAAAGCTCGTCAATGGTGCCCTAATATAAACTTACAAAATGATGAAAAACAAAAGTAGTAATAAAGATGAGATTAGTCTACACTTTACAGACTTCCATCTACTATTAGCCACTCTAGTTAGCCGGTCTCGTCTAATTCAATCCAAGGAACAAACTTGGACAGCACAAAAACCAGGATAGTATGGAGATGATGCAAGCCCTGCTCATCCTCAACTCTTAGAATCCTGAGAGCGCAGCGGTGCAATATGCAATGCAATGGTCTGTGTCGGTGTTGAGTTTCTAATCTATGCTGTTGAAATGAACAAAGACATTTCACTTTGTGAGTTTTTATGAGCACCTAAAGCCATAACAAGTACCATTTGAAGCTCTACAGCAGCACAGAAAGTGTCACAACTTTCAAGCCTCCCGTTCATAAAGAAACTTGTGCTCGCAATGTGAATCGTCCCTCTTTTGTCCATAAAAATGACTTTGTCACGATCATTAAGGCATCCCCAAATGGGCTCTGCACACAATTGAAAAAACAAGTTGGTGAGCGTGTGTCGCTCTTATTTTGTTCGTCCTTTCTTTTGCCTACCAATCACACCGCCGACCAACTGAAAGTAAAACGAAAATGATCACAGCTGCTTTCTGGACTACAAGACTGTAAAATGGATTCATATTTATAAAATCTACCTAATCCTACACTTCAAGTCCATTTCATTCAAGAAAGGCCGAGATACAAATGATATTACGCGTTTTAAACATGATGGTATAGTAGCTAATATCATAAATAGTAAACATTTCATTCCTTTTACTGTTGGTTATAGTTTATTAAAATATTGCTGGATTTGACGGTTATTGAGCCCATTGTTACAACAAGACCGTCCATTCTCGGCGGTTAACGAATGGTCATTTTAAATGTCACCCAATTTGCATAAATGGACTCGGACAATACTATCACGATTGTGACGGATGAGTGCGGTGTGCTTTGATTCAAAAGCTGGAATTGTCAAAAACAGACATTGCATTAAGTAAATGAAACATAAATATACGATCCAGCATAAAAAGCAATTCTCTAAATGGCCCACTTTGACAGTTACAAAATACGAAGAAAAATACTCCGAACTAAACATAGTTATCGGCTAATGTACAGATGCACATTGATGTACGTGAGGAAATGGCTCTTTTCGTAGAATTGTAACTGTGAAAATGCATAATTCAATAGAACATGATGTGATGGCTCTACAGAATCTGGGAACGACAAACGATGTGATGTCTTTACTTTCCAGCAGGCTGCTTGCGAAACGTCACGTGGGAGTTGGTGAATAGATGATTGTTCTTGTATAACAACATAATGTCATTCACGGTCCTTTGTGACAGGTTCCAGAATTGGGAAGGGAAGCAGATGGTTGGCTATTTCCTCCATGGATTCTAGAGTTTATTGACTCTTCTTTATGTCTTTAATATACTCACTCTCCGTATGGAAATGTCGTTTACGTGACGTAGTCTGATAGTTTTGTACTGTCTTTTAAGCTGCACTCTCCCCATTTGAACGACCAGTTGATTCTTTCTTTTTGGATCACTAACCTTTACCAAGTGGTTTAGGCACGTTCCTGACTCAAGACGGGAAATGTTGCTTTGGACTTAAATACCAAGTCCAAAGAAAGCTCGGCTCTGTTTCTGTGTAATTACGGTAACCTTTTCAAAGTAGAGCTTGAATCGGTGCTAATGCTGGCTGCTAGTCCTGATGCAGATGATTCAGCCATGCATGCATTATTTTGCCCCATTCTTTCTTCCTCAAGCTAAAAACCATTAAAATTTATTACCACTTAATAGAGTTCAGGTAACATTCTGATAATTAAACTCATTTCATACTTAGATTTCTCTCAAAAAGAGGATTAAATTGGAATGACCATGAATGTTTTGCGGTGTTTTCCAGTGATCAATACGCTCAACTCATTAGAATGTGTTTCATTTTGTTGAATCCAGGGATTCCAGAAGGGAAACCTAACTTACCAAACCACTCTTGTTGCTTTTATCTGAAACGATGTTCAATGGATTAAGTATGACATTACAACAATACCACACCACTACTGCTACTTACTTTTACCGTAGACACGCCAGGGCATATAAAAGAAGTGAAGAAAAGCAAACAGAGATCTGTTGTCGTCTGGTCTGTTTGAGTAGTACATCCATGAGAGCTCTACATAACGATCAAGAGGCATGCTAGCGTATGCACGGCTTGCTTCTTTTGATTCACATCCCGTCGGCCCCAATGTAGTATGTACTTGCACTCTCCAACTTGAGCATTTTTCTTGAGAGCACGATATTCTTCTTCGTACTTCTTTCCCCCCTCACTTGCTCTTTCTCTCTCCTTCAGCACAATATACAAAGTTCGCACAATGGAAAGTATTCTGGTCTCGCTCGAACCTTTAGCTCATGGAAAAATCAACAAAGGATTGAGACTTGGATGCTACAGCTTTCATGAGCTTCATCAGTAGTATCGTTTGGGCCCTTCATGATTCACTTACTCCTTAAGATGGGCTCACTTAAGTATTGTTGGTGAGGTCTTTTCCGAGATAACAAGGATCTTGACCACTTTCCCTTGTTGAACAGTTTGTGTGAGCAGATTCTTTGAGTTATTAGGCTCAAGAGAGGAGAAACGTGACATGAGTTGACTTATTTATAACCCTGAGTTGACAGCATTGTTTGAATAAAAATTCGTATTTGCTGAGTCCGAAGAAATGGAGATTGTCCCCCTGTCCTTTGATCGGGAACATGTTTTTGTGAACTCGAAAATGTCTCCATTTGGGCACACTTTCTCTAAACATCCTCCATTACATGATAAACCTGATATTTCTTTGGAAGTCGTGAGTATAATTTGCAATGCAAGAGTCAAAGGATTTCCCTGATTTTCAATGTGTGGAAAAGTGTAGTTGTGATTGATACAGTTAGTTATATTGAATTTGTACCCTGATGGCTGAAGTGGAACCGTATTGGAGATATTCTCTCCCCTCAAGTATTGTGTGGACAATCATTTACATTGTTGTTCTTGTATGGGGTCTGATTGGAAACACGGTTGTGGCAGTTGTCATCATAAAAACGAAAAAGTGTCCGACAGACTACTTCCTGTTGAATTTAGTGATAGCAGATCTCCTTGTTTTAGTTTGCTGTCTTCCAGCCACACTTCTAAGCAATCTAATCATACGTAAGTTTAACCAACTTTTCAGTAAATACTTGTAAAGCTCCACTTTTCAGATAATCGCATCGGCATTACTAAAATTTCAATGCAATTTATTTTTGCATAATAATAGTCTTTCATATGGTTTTTTACATACATTTACGCAAATTGTATCAAAAATTCCAGCACCTCCTCTTACTCTCCTTTCGATTACGTAATGAGCTAGGAGATCGTGTAATTGCTATTTACGTTTTTTTAATAAACGTGCTCAGCCTTCCATGCCAAGTTTTTCCCAAACTCATTCATACCATTATTCGTTTTTAATACACTGAAAACTGACTGGTGGATAAAGCATGAGCTCCAGCATCATAGGAATGCATAACAGCTTGTACGAGCCCATCCACAGTCCTCAGGAAAACTCTTAATCGACTTTTCCTCTGTGTCCATATTCCCGTCTCATAAATCTGTCCTCAACTGCAATCCTATCTCATGGCAAAAAAAAAGCTTGTTTTGGCTCCAGCTCCTAGTTTGTACGGTTGATTTAAGTGGAACTCTTCTCTCCCTTTTAAGGGAGGCGTTTCATGCAACTTCGAACTAGGATATAAAGCAACAACTTGCTGGCATTTGGTTGGGATATTATCCCGTCTATTTACGTCGGTATGGGAAAGTAAGTACCAAGAACCAACATGACATCATTATGTAGGTGCACTTAATTTAAACCAATGGTGTTGGAAGTTGTGGAACTTACGATTAGAACTGCTGCATCCTATCATTCCCTGGCATCGTCATCATATCTTTTACTCGCTCCAACTTTTACTTGCATGAATATATATGCTCTTACAACTTTCAACAAAAAAATTCTCTTCTTTCCACCTTTTCATGGTTGTTTTGCTAAATTAAACCGTGCCTGACAGTGGAAAAGTAAAAGGAGGCAAAAATGCTTGGAAAATTTCACGTTTGGGAGTAATCAATTCCACAAAAAGGAAGTAAAGACTATATGCAAATGGAAATCAAACTCAAGCACTTTTTTCAATTCCACTTCAATCCAATCAAATGTTAGCAACTTTCTCATACAAAATAAAAGTTTAAAACTTTGTACAGCTGCCGAAATGCATTTTGTCAGGCTGATGCAACTACTAGATAGATAGGAACGCGTTCTGGGAGAGTGCGTGTGATTAAGTAAAACGTGATTTAGTTGAAATTCACTCATCATTCAATCCATAATTATGGAAGTACAACATAATAGAAGTAATTTGAAACAGAAACTGTTGTGTATTACTTCCGTAATGTAGTAAACTGCGGTTGGTTGAGTGACATGATTAGTTTAAAAGAATTAGCTTTTATTTGATCAATATTTTTGGAAATCAAACTTGACATTTTATCGTTTGAAATCTGTATAGGAAAGCAACGAAGTAGGAAGTAGTATGAGTGACATATTAATGATAACTAACAAGACATTGACAAAAGTACAGCCATGTTTTTTCTGTACAGAAAAGCAATAGTCGCAAAGAAATAAAACCTCACTTTTTTCTTGAAGAAGATGGGATCCATCAAAACTAATCGTTTCCTCCATGTCATTAATTTTTTGTGACGAACCAGTACAGTAAACAAGCACTCTACACAAATATATACTTATGAATGTTTTTCACGTGACATGCATAATATGAATGAAAACTGCTAGATGTGTTTTATACTCGGAACTATAGTAAAAAGCCTAACAGCATTTCGTCTCAATGTGTCGTGCTTAAATTGTAGGATTATTGCATGGCACTTGTAGGCAGGCATGTACAAAGTGAAAACTGGATTAGGAGAGAAGAGGAATGTCATAGAATCAGTTTCTAAATACATCTTGAGTAATAGTAGACACAAGCTATACAGCTAAGATTTAAGTCAGCATAATTGTTATGTATGTACATAACGCAGTCGTTTCGACGTGTAGTCGCATCTTCATAATTCTACTGCTTGTTGGATATGATATCATTTAAGCTCTGCATTCTGGGTCTATAAATCCATGCGCATAAATAGCAGATTTTAAATGTCTGAAACTTGCTAGTCACGCAAACAATCGGTTTAATAACTTTTTCCTTTTCTTTACAAAACAATGCAACGAAAAATTTAAGTCAATGATACTTTTGTTACTTGTAGCGAATTCTTCCAAGCAAACAGAAAAGTATAGATTAAAAAAATAAAGATATATTACATTGGTAAAATATCGCAGTGAAAAATAAAACCCGGAAAATTGGTGGCTACTACATGAAGATTTACCATGCCCGCATAAATTAACATTTTTAATGGAATTCCACAAATTCGGTGCGTTTGTTTGTGATGTTTTGTCACAACTGCTGAAAGCATTATTATTATGGTTATGATATTGACAAGCAAAAAACGCATTCACCAACATGATATTATGACACTTGTGTGGAATCACTGCCAACAACCAGTCCCCATTCCCTTTTTCTTCATTTCCTGAATGAAAAATGGAAGAACATTAATAAGTCAACTGATATCGCCTACTTGAACTTAAGAAAAAAGTCGAAATATCAAAAAAGCTCAGAAAACAGCACAGAAAAATAAATTCAGTCATACATTTCCCATATTTACCTTTTCCTCTCTGCTCTCCTCCATTTTTGCTTTGTTCAGCAAAAGAATTTCTTGACAAAGTCAGCACTTCCGAGTTTCGTTTCATTTTATGCAAACTATTGGAATCATTGTGTACTCTCCATTTAGCCCTTTTTCCTCCCTTCCCAAGAATCGTCTCATGTACTTAAGTATTACGTACATAAACTTTAAAACAAAATAGCCAACTTTGAGGCATGTTATTTGCTTGGAGTAGATATCCTTTCTAGGTCAATGGTGAAAGTTTCCGGAGTTTAATCCATAAGTACTGTATTGCTCCATTATTATCATCATCATCATCATCATCCTAGTCCCATCTTCTTATAAGGAGGGATGAGACTGCCTGCGTCATGACACATAGTATCAAAGATAGATTAAGGCTCCGACATCATGTATGTAATGATTTCAGGAGCTCATCATAGGTATTATAGAAATCACTTATGCTTGAGTGGAGCTTCAAAAATTTTGACACTAAAATTCTAGCAAGCCAAGTTCTCCTCATAGGAAGTAGATATAGTCATGTCATCTCTTTAACTGGGGTGTGGAACTGTGACTGCTTCAAATAATACAGCTCCCGAGGGTATTGTTTAATTGTATGCACGCCGCCACAAAGTCATTACAGCTCTAGCTTCGCCAATTTTGTTTGGATTCACGTAATTCATTTCATATTCACATTCATATTTGCAACCCATAGATTTCAACTGTCAAAGTATCAATGAATTGGAAGTTACTTTTGTTGTTGCTCGGATTAGTATAATGAAGCGATATGAAGATTAGCGTGTTTGTAAACAACTTATTGGAGTGCAGTCTTAATTTCAGTCCTCCGTGCTGCTCTTTAAAGGTATCAAGTCCATAGAATCTGACAGGCCCAAAATCTTATTATACTCATAATTTATATGCAAACAAGGTAAACAACAATTTTGGTGGAATATTTAATATTTAGGTTAACGGTTTTAGCATTAGCAGAAAGAAATTAACCAGTAGAACCACGTCGTTTTGTATCACTGCCGAAGCACGAGGGGAAATGACACAGAATACGTGCCTAACAATTTGGGTTCCATATAATTTGAAATATCTCAAACCCTGTTGACAAACAACGAGGGAAAGTTGATTATGGAGCGATGAAAAGAGAAATAATTTATCAGGCAAGCTTTCAGTTCTAAAACAATCAATTGAGGACGCGTTCGCATAAAGGGAAGATGGAAATTAAGGCAACCTACGCATATTCAGACTCATTTACTTCAGAGATTTACGTTAGCCTGTGAAATGTGCGTGTGTTTACGCATGATAGGGTATGATATGTCCTTTCATCCACCAAGGATACACGCACTCCACTTCTAAGGTCAACTTTCTAATTATACCGACCATGTCTACGTCCGTCCTCATTTGGGATCTCCTCATTACGATGCTATCTGTTAGTTAATATCGAGTGACTTTAGTTCGTAAATTCCTTAAGTATCCGGGACTGAATTCATGGTTGCGTAAAATTAGAAAAGAAAACTTGATTACTCAGCATCAGCAGCATGTCCCTATCTTTGGTATAACCTGTCAAGACATCAACTCACCCTATTTTCTCCTTATATTGTTACTTTTCTTCCTTAATTCTCTGCTCGTTTATTGACTGTACTTGAAATACATATAACAAGTGGATGCTCCAATCTTTTGTTTCCATTTCAACGCTGGAGTGTACATACATTTCTAGTATCTGGGTCTGGTGAAATAGGTACATACCACTGGGTCATTATGCTTTCTACGCACAAAAACAAATTGACGTTTCCGGATTCCCCTCTGCGTTTTGTTTAATGTATGCAGACTCACGCATACACCTCCTCCTCGTCATATTTCACCACAACACAGCATTTACATCAGCAACTCATTTTTGGCAAAGTTTGCGACTAAAATCTTTCTCCATGAGCGTCTTCTTTCGTGCGCTTCTGATGCAAAATATAAAGGTAAATTTATTTTCCAGCAGCTCTATTTCGCAATTTAAACATTTTCCAGATAATAATTTACCATCTTACTTGTCATCATAAAACCTCGGCTTCCAAAAATGTCGTATACCTTTGCATTTTTAACATTTTGACTGGAACAATTTTAAGTAATCTTCTGCCACACGTGTAGACTATGTGTCAAGCGTAAAACAAAACGGGAAAAGTATAAATGTACAAAATCACGCAAGTCAAGGCTTTGACCTTCTTTGCTCTAAAATATAGTGTTATCGCTCATATATTACTTAAGTCTCTGATCCAGCTTTCAAACCATTACGATATGTAAAAGCTTAGTCTGAAAACGTTAGGTTACTACTCACACGAATATCCCGGAGAATGATATTTTTACGCATGGCGAATTTCAATATATATAATATTCCATCTCAATGGAAAAAGTTTATTGGGAAGAAATGAAAGTACTTTGATCTTTCTCATATATTCCAACGAAGACGATGTGTAGTAGCACATTGAAGTATACTAGTTAAAGCAGTAGGAATGTTGTACCAGAAAAGCATTTGCTTTGACCGTGATATGATCATAAAATTTTTCCCAGCAATAAAACAATAGTCTCCATTCCGTCGATGTGTCACTGAAATATATACGTACGCACTATTACGCAACGCACAATTCTTATTATCCATATTGAATATTGAAGCTTAGCAAAAGGTACCTTACTGACAAGTTTTACTCCCATTTACCCACGACGTAATGTTTTATGTCGTACAGTTTTGTGCCCAAAAATAGCTTGCTACAACCGAACTGAAATACCTTCTTCAGCAAAATTGTCGGCGAAAGATAAAGCAAACGAAGCTTGCAAAAAGAGGTGTAATTTCGAGATGGTGGAAATGGAAAATTGTGTGTTCGTTTTCCACTTTTCCTGGCCCATTTTTCTTCTCGACTTGCTTCAATTCGTCCATCATAATAATCTCAATCGTCATCTTGATCCACTTATTAGTGGTAAACTAACTTTTTATCAAATGAGCTTAAGGCAATAACAAAAAAGAGATAAACAAGCAAACTCTCATTGTCTTTGCAATCACATGGAACGATTTAAGTATAACAAATTACAAGGACGTTATAAGACAATAGTCAAAATGAATTTGTAGATATTATATAGACTTTGGAGGCGACATGAAATGAAAACCAGCAAATTATTTCTCTCCTTTATATCATTCCCGTACTGTACTAAAGTTTTCCACAGGAAATCATCGTCCAATAACAAAATGAAACTGAATCGTTCACGCAATTCATATACTACTACATTCCAGTCTATCGTCCAGTACTGTTGTTCCAAAACTCAATTCCAGAATGAAGTTTCTCTTCTCATGAACACAAATCCAGGAAATAAAAAGCTTGTAACATTTTTATTGAGGGTATTCAATAGACATGTGGGCTGCTTTCATTATGTACATGGTGAACTGATGAAGATGATACTTCAAAATCCGTATTATATCAACAGTAAAACTTTACTATTTTCCTTTGTGAACAATACATAGGTATTCATGTTGAAATACGCACAATGTAAAAACAACGCCGCAGACAGTGCGTAGCGTTTCATTCATTTTTCGAACTTATATGATTTTATATGCGTACATTCATTCACCCATCCATCCATCTCATTGATTTTTAGTAGCAAATACATTATTTCAACTGCTGGTAAAAGTTTTGGCCACTTTTACTGTCTACACGCAGTTTGGATTGTGAGGATGTGTGTGGTTTTATTGTTTCGTGCTCTGCCTGCGTAAAAGAGTGCGTGAGACAAATTTTCATAGTCACTCGAATTTATTATGTAAAGTGAGTGTAAACCTCAAAAAAAAACTCCCGTTTTTTGGATTATTACGCCATGTGCCTGTCTGGGTGGTACGGATGGACGACGTGACTCCTATAGTTTGCCTATCATCCGTAGAATGTTTCATACTATTTAAATGTTTCCTTCAACAAGTGCCTCCACTCGTCTATCTGTGCATGCCTCGTGTTTGCAATTTGCTTCCCAAAACACTTGTCATAAACTCGTTAGTTTTCCTACGTTTCCACAAGGACATTCTCCCCGTGATGATCACACCAGTTTTATAAAAACTAACCGAATGTTTGGTAATATAGCATTGACTTACTCCCGATATGATATGAGATCTATACACGCACTTTATGTAGATACATGCGTATGAAGGGAATGTGAGTAATATTAAGCAAGCACAACTGTTTTAAAAACATCTCCTATAACAGCAAGTCCCTGTCATTTCCGCCTCTAAATTATCCGGACTCATTTGTAAATGTTAGTGCTGAGTAAGCCAGAGATTATTCATGCGTGGAACTAATGTTTCCGCTGTTTGTTACAAAATGCGTGAGCTTGTATATTGTCAGCAATCGTGAAGTATATGCTCGCGTTGACAGGTTTACGTTATTAGATGCTCAATATTCGTAGCCAACCATGAAACCGGGCTTGTACTCAATTGTGAAACTGAAAGGAATGATTGCTCATGTCGTGGTTGTGACCAATTTGTTTTCTAATCTTACTTCCGTTAATTTTGCAATAAATGGTGGAAATGTGTACAAAAATACCGCAGTACAGTTCCTTAGCCTTCCAAATCTAGGCTTATTTCAATCAAAACGTACCTAATTGAAGATCCAGCCAGGATTTTCTTGTTGTAGGGTGAAGGGAGAAATTTATTCAAGGCTACTTTATGCTTTCTCTATCGCCTCCAAGAAAACTGAGTATATGGACCCTTCAGATTTGGTTTTAATTCGGAAATATGAAAGCTAGATAAAACTCATTCCTGATAGGAACAATGATTCAGAATCAAAGCTTCCAAGTTTTCTCTTTCAGGCTCCACTCATAACTTCATGCTACAGAACACCGCCACTTCTTATCATCTCGGCATCTTGAAAAAGAAAAGTATGAAAACTTTTTCCTTCCTGATTTGCTGACTTTTCTTCAGGAACTAGTCTAGCATGGAAACAGAAGATACATAATTTCTTACCATGTTGGATCAACCTTATTTATGAGACGTAACGTAAGTCATCTTCGAAGAAATCCAGGAAGAAAATGGATCGACGACGGCATTGAAGGCCGTATTGATGTTGATATAGACTAATATAGTTGATAGTAATACTATCTGCTATATAAAATTTGTCGCTAACACATTTCAACGGAAAGAATTCTCGGAATGAAAGTAGACAATCAATTTGTAAAACAAATGTATCACAATATGAGTAAATTAAGCCACAGCGTTATCTTTGCTGGTTTTATAGCGCATTAATTCCACAGTGGTAATTTTTAAAAGAATCCATTTAAACAGACCATTAACTGTGCTCTTTTAAGAATGAGCATATCATTACAATTAATTTCAGAAATGATTATGTTGTAAATATTACATCATTTGAAAAATACAAGCCTTGCTACCATTGATGCTATAATATGAAACACAAACTGGAAGCACTACAATAACTTACAAATATGTTGAGAAAAAAATATGATAGCATCTTCTTGACAGCTCAAGACAAGGATAAGTAGGTTGTTTAGTTTCTACAAGTAATGAGTGGAAATATTTCATCTCCTCCTAATTCCAGTTGAGTAATACATTTTGTTTTGCGAGACAACTGGGTGGGTATAACTGCAGTTTCACATGATGATTTAGATGATGTATTGTGTATATTACAAAGTATATACACACAACCAGTATACGAGTGCAGCTATTTTTTACTTTTTATTAAGCATTCCAAATATTCATAAGTAATACAAACATGAATGTTTTATGCATCTCAGCTAACAGAAAATGCAATTATTTCAGCTGACAACCATCAACATTTTTTTTCAAGACTTCCTACTGCATTGTTTTGTGGCAGTAAATAAAGCATAAAGCAAAATAATGTGAATTTTTGTGCTTTTAAGGAAATGTTGTGGTAAAATGCATTGTAATCTGAATACAAACAACGTAGTTTCTCATCCCTTTTCATCGTACATTGCACAAGTCAAAAGAACAAAGACAACAAGAGACAGCAAGTAGAGCAAAATGAAAAAGTGTGTCACTTTTCTCGGATGACTTTTGAAAGCAAAAAAATGCATTTTTATAGGGATAAATAATTAAATTATAACGGAACGTATTAGTATCATTATTGGTCATTAAAAGCAAAACTGTGTTTCTTTCTATTTCAGCATGGATTTTAGGCGAATGGCTATGTCAATTTGTGTCATACCTCCAAGGGGTCAGCGTCTCGGCTAGCATTGACACACTGATAGCAATTGCGATTGAGAGATACCTGGCTATTTGTCACCCTATGAAATGTCAGATTTCTACTCGGGTGTGTCGAATTCTAATCCTCATCATTTGGACATTCTCATTCTCAATATCCCTTCCATGGGCCATCTACTTTCGGTTGACTCCTCTAAATCCAAATATTCCAGACAGTGAATTGATGGTAAGTAAATACAGGGTTTGCTTAAAACCCTACTTTCGTAAATGTTTGTATGCGTTTCTTCAGCTTCAGGTAAGAAGAATATGAAATCCTAAATATTATTTAAAAAAGGGTAGATGAGTAACTGCATTTTATTTATTTGAAGTGTTAGCTTGTTTCATTGTATTTACAATTTACGTTCGATTCAGTAAACTTATTTCCAAATTTAATTAACTTATTTTACATTCTTTTAAACTTTTATGAAAAATGCCACTAGCATATGGACGTGTGTCAGACCTAGTAGCTGGAAAGGAAACAAATGGCAGATTAGTACAAAAGAACTTTTTAATACAAGTTGCAGGGTGAATGCACTTTCGGTTTTGTCCTGATTTCTTAAAGAGGAAACAAAAACTTTCATATAAACGTATATATCCTTTTTGTTGCACATTCATAATCAAACTCACATATATAGTATATGATTGTACACGTCCTTTTATTGTGAGAAAATTCTGGTATAGTGATGTGATGAATTAAGATCATAAATCCCACTAGGAAAAGTTAATTCAAAACCAGTTTCGTTAATGGTCGGGTGCACCCTTTCTTTTGGAATGACAAAAGGAAACAGATTTTGCCAACTTTCTTTTTGCAAACACCCCACACACCGTACGGTGGTGCAGGATTTTGCGAATGTTGATGAATGAGATGTGAAAAATGTGGATGCTAGTGCAGTGGCTCTACAAAGGAAAGGCGTAGTTTCGTGATACAGAAGGATAGATTAGATTTGAGATACCGAAATGCAATTTGGCTGTTTCACAATGCCCCATAATATTTCTCGTGTACTCATTCTTGTTAGCTTTCAGCTTTCAGCATTGAAGTTAGTACATGCTTAATAAGCTTTTTCCGAGTGTATACAATCGCGATTTTAACTAAACATGACTTTACTTTTAATGAAGAAGCATAATTTATCATAGGTTTGTACGGAAGAATGGCCAAATGCGAAACTTGGAAACCTCTACTTTGCCGTTGCACATCTCTTATTCTTCTACCTTATTCCGTTGACCCTCATCACGATATGCTACACTTTGATTCTTCGGAAGGTTTCAATGCGGAAGATTCCTCAGGAGACCAAGAATTTGTCAACAGAGTTACTGGTTCAAAGGTTCATATATGGACATGACTAGATCTGAACAAAATGTCAGAACAGATGGTTTAAGTTTGAGTAAAATCTTGTCCTAAATTGATTTGTTTCTCTCCAGATCCAAAATGAAGGTGATCAAAATGTTACTGCTGGTTGTCGTGCTATTCGCAATGTCCTGGCTCCCATTGTATTCAATCTTCACTCGTGTCAAGTTTGGTCCTCAGCCAAGTGAATGGGAGGATCAGCTAATTCGAACAATCACCCCCATAGCTCAGTGGCTTGGCAGCTCCAACTCGTGCATCAATCCGATTTTGTATGCTTTTTTCAACAAAAAGTACAGAACTGGATTTAAGGTAAAGCTGATTACCACATAAGATTCATTAAGGGGTACTTTTCGCAAATTTATGCTAATTGTTTTTATTTTTAGGCTGTCCTAATGAGCAGATCTTGCTGCTCCACCCTCCGTGTTGAAGTATCAGCCAGTTCCAAAACTGATTCTTCCACTCGCAGCTCCAACCGAATCAATTTGTCATCCCAGATTAAGAATGGTAGTGCAGCTTTGCTTAGTTCTAGTGGTTCTGACCGTCATCATCGGGCTACAGAAAGAACTACATCCATACGTTAAAATCCTTGTAGCTAAACGGTAGCATATAAAATTATAACTTTCATCTATAGCTTTATATGTAAATGTACATATTTGATAGTTTTAATATTACAACAGATTAAAATTTTGTCGAGAACTTGAATGATAAAAAAGGATAATAGATGTTGTAGACCTCGACATATATGATGGATGTATCTATATACTTCTTGGATTTCCACTATTTAAAAAATGTGTGCGTAGTGTATTTGATGTCTTGTCATTCTCATCTTTTTTTCATGTAATTTTATCTTAAGGTGTAACTTTAGACGGGTAAATTAATGTAATTCTAGGACATTGTACTCTTCGATGTATTTACAAGGAAATCTTGAGTTGTTCAAACGGATGCTTGATATTTAGCTTTCGTAAAAGTTGAATAATATATTGTGTAATATGAATAGCTATTTAACTTGAATTAAGAGTATTACTCAAAGTCTAATTAATATTTCTCTTCTTCTGAAAATATTTCTTTCTACTGGATCACTGGATGTTTTGTAAATTTTGCGTTTGGAATGAAACACGTGGGCCATATAAAGTATGATGTTGTTACAAACTATAGAACCGTTCTTCTTTCCTCTGTTATTATCTCTTTCCGAATGTACGTCGCAAAACTGTAAATATTTTAACTTAAGTATTTAAGAGTGAATGACAATCGTTGCTACCATATGGCGAGGGTACCTGTGTAACTTTTTGATGCAAAGTTTAGAGTTTGTGAAATGTTTGTATGATGAAAGGTTTGGATCGTTGATCATTTTTATTGCTCTGGCTGCTGGAGTATATGAACACAGAGCTAGTTTACGTTTTTATGTACAGAATAATATTATTATTGGAATGAAATGTGATCTGATGTGGCAACATGAACAATAAACTTGTGTATAAATGATGGAAATCTTTGGAATACGTGCAGTAGGCTTTATATGTATGTCAGTGGAAATTGTACAACTTTAGAAAGTTGAAGAATGATGTTTGCAGGATTTATGAATTGTTATTATTGTATAGTACACATTTCTGGAGTATTTATCTATGGTGTCGTTTTCAGGGTACATTTGTATGTATCTGTATCTGTCAGTTTGCTGTATATACTTACTAAGGATAACATTAGACTCTATGTAGTCTATATATTAAATCGGTATGTAGTTTTACATATGGGGCAACGTGAGCAGTGTAAAAAAATTCTTAATTTCTCCGGCTAACAATAACATTGGACTATCTAATTTAGTTGGTGGTCTAATTAAAGATGTGGTTATTTAAAACACGGCCAGAAAAATACTTTTATTTAACATATTTATTCTAATTACAAAGTTTTTTTTTGTATTGTTGAAATATTTATCTTATTTTTTCGTCCATTCATCCGTTGTAAAATATGTTTTTTATAGAATTAATGGAATTTTACAATGTAATTACGTTTGTAAAGCTATATAAGTATATTCCTCAAGTAGTTGAATTACATAGAGTTTTGAAAAGCCAAGGACAGTTTTTCCTTAAAATGTATATATTGTTATGATATTATAATATGTACATACATATTGTGTGTAAGAAAGCTTCTCATATAGAAAAGTATCAATAAATTATTCTAAATTATTAATTCGTGAGCAAGCGTTAAAACCTTTGTTTGCGTATACCTGTTGGCGTGAAATTAATAGCCTCATCCTTGATACTTTTAATTCCAACTCAAAACCAATTTCCGTCGCAATCCACCTATAAAACGGATAAGAGAGCTGGTTGACTGTGTACTGTGTTACTCTTACCCTGAACATTATGGTTTTTATGACAGGAAGATAAGATATGTTTTAACCTAAAGCGTTAAATTGTTGATAATAATATGTAAGCAAACCACTTATCTGCGCCTGAGTGAAAAGGAGGACTACTCGTCATAATATAACGATTTATAAATCAATACAATCAGCACAACTGACATCCTTGCCGTTAACAACTTGTAATCCATGGGAAGGCGAGGGTCATTAATATTTACATTAACCTGTGTACTTATGTTAATAATCATGTGAACAGACTAAAGACCAATATAAGTACATCGCGCATCGTCGCATCCGCAGTCAGAGCACACGACCGCGCTGCACTTCCAATCCAATTTTTAAGTAGTTTCATTATACTGTGTGGGAAACTGCAGCAAAGGTGCATTGATTGGAATGAAATTATCAATTAATCAATCAAGCCGCCATAATATTACGTAGTCATTATTTTCTGACTTGCTTCGGTAATACCAGTAAGGTCAACAGATAAAGCAGCTTAATTCCCATGTTTCATCGTGATCCAGATGAAAACTGATTTATATCGCGAATTCTTGTTTGGTGTTAGGTAAGCTTGTCCTGTCGTCCACTGCATGGTCGTTCGTAGTCAGTCGTGCTCAGTTCTGCATAAGTAACAAAAAAAATCTTCATTTTATAAAAATAAACTTCCTTCGTAATCCAAAGTTGGTTGAAACTTGACTACCTTCATCCCTGTGAATTTTTGTGTTTGTGTCTAAGCGTCATGTATAATTACTCTAGCATTACGAAAATTGCTAACTGGATATTATGAAAAGCTAAGCTGGCGACCCGCAGTTAAAGCTGGTTTGAGTGTCCAAATTCTTTGATTCCAAAGACTGGTGGGTATGCTAAATAGAATAAATGTGTTGTTAATCACTTTGCATTTAGCTCTTCCCTTGTTTTCCTTTGTTTCATCATTTCCTTGTTAAACTTTGCTGAAGCTGACATGATACGTCATTGCTTCTGAGCCTCATAAATTAATTTGGACAAGCACTCATTATGTATATGTGTATGTATATTTACGTTGTAATGAAAAACGATATTACTTCCAGCAATGTTCAGAAACATTTATCAGGTTTATTTACACTGAAGAATTATTTTCTACCTAAGTGTTGGTATTGCTCTTGGTCATATGTTACATAAAGCGCCTTTCTTCTTCACAAAAAAACTCGTAAATTCACGCCATAAAATGTACAATTCAATTTACATGCATGCTTTAAAATGAACAACATTAAACGTAATTTTAGTACTAAAATCTACAAGTATATCACAGAGTAGTGGGATAAGGAAGTTCTCACGCTCATATGGGTATTTGTGCTTCATCCGCTTGTGGAACAGCTTTGATCGCTGGTAGAACAATAATTTGTAAATCGTGGGTGCATATATCACTTAAATCTAACATCGAACATCATTCATTCTTCATGGCTGTTTTATTTTATTAATCCATTTTAACATTTTCTGTTCCATTCATACATTCCATTCATCGTAGGTCAATTGCATATAACAGACTTTCTCACATATAACATATCATATTTAACCTAATGAATACTGAATCACTTTGCTTTGAATTGAAAGCAAGCGGCTATGTGGGATTGCGAATGAGTTGAAATTATGGGCGTACTTAATTACTCAGAACAATTTTATTTCCCTATTGCTAAATCGTTTCGTTGTTGGTATTCTTATGCATCGCTTCAGACTATTGCTATATACTCTTCCGTCAGGACATAGCTGGGATGGCCTGTCGGCGGATTCTGAAAATAATTAAGGGTTTGCAAATTAGATGAAGGGAAAAATAGCGGAAACTACCTTGAAGTGTGTATGAATATTATGATATTATTTCTTACCGTAAGTCCAGGAAGAGGATTCCGACTCTGAATCATCTGCAGATTGATCTCGTCGCTGACTATTACTAAAATTACTTCCAGTCTTCCAAAGTGCAATACTGTTTTCCGTCCTCGACCTAAATTTTGTTGGGGACGGTTCCTCCCACTTTGTTCCCCCTTCGTCATAATCAAACTTGTCATAAATGTCTTTTGTCTTCAAAATGGATGGTCTTTTGACACTTCGCTTTTTCGTTCCATCCCATGGAACATATTGGAAACCATGCTCATCATATCTAGGTCTGCCGGACTGTCGGCGAGACTTTTTGTCTCCTGAATCCGACTCTGAGTCTGCGCTAGTGCTGTCCACATCATTTGCTGCCGAATCTCCCTTGCCCTTTCCACCTTTTCCATAATTTTCATCGCTTGGGGGAAGTTGATACTCTGAAGGGTCAGCTTCATATTCCAATGTTGTTGTTGTAGTTGGCTGCGTGGTTGTTTCCTCTGCTGTGGGTGGAGGTTGTGTCGGCACTCCTTCGTTTGATGACCACCCTCCCGTCTTTTTGCCGGATGGAATATGACCTGGAGGTGGACCGTAAGGAAGAATACGATACACACCTGGTTGGCTTGGTTTGTCGTCATCTTCGTCGTTTTGGGGAGCCCATGGATCTGGTTTACTGAAGCCTCCTTTGTCCTTACCTCCAACCCAATCGTAACCTGGTGGGTAGTCATCATGATGATGATTGTCTTTTATTTTAACGTGCTTCATGAAATCATCTTCGTCAAGGTTGACACGGAATGGACCCAGAGTAGTGCGGGGATCACGATCTTGATGCCAGCCCAAGCCCCCTCCTCCATTAGGTGGAAATGGTTCCCGAGGTGGTGGTCTAGGAGGTCCACCCATTGACCATCCGTGAGATGGCGGCGGATCCCGTGGTGGTGGAGGCCTGTATCCTTTATTACCAGAAGACCAACCGTGTCCACTTGATGGTGGTGGTGGTGGTGGAGGAGGTCTTTGATAACCTTTTTCACCAGAAGACCAACCATTTCCACTTGGAGGAGGTCTTGGGGGTGGTGGAGGAGGTCTCTGATAGCCTTTCTCACCAGAAGACCAACCATTTCCACTTGGAGGAGGTCTCTGATAACCTTTCTCACCAGAAGACCAGCCATTTCCACTTGGAGGAGGTCGTGGGGGTGGAGGAGGGGGTCGCTGATAACCTTTCTCCCCAGAAGACCAACCATTTCCACTTGGGGGTGGTCTTTGTGGTGGAGGATCACGTGGTGGTGGCCTTGGATGAAACATTGGATCTTCTTTAGACCAACCATGATCCCGAGGGGGTGAACTAGGTATAGGTGGTTCGTGGTGATGAGTTGGGGGCGGAGGTGGCGGTTCATAATGATGTGTAGGAGGAGGTGGGTCATATTGATCTGTAGGAGGTGGATCGTGATCATGAGTGGGAGGGGGTGGTGGCATATGATGTGGGTCCCTGTCTCTGTCAGAGGAAGACCATCCATTTCCAGCACCTTCTTCATTTGTGGGCCATGTCGGTCTCTCAGTAGTTTGGTGCTCAGGTCTGTCAGGCCAGCTTCCACATGAGTAGCAAGTTGACGAATCTGTGGATTGGTCATCTTGTGTCGGTCCAGGAGAATCTGGTACTGGAGCATTTCTGCCATCACCATCGGGATCCACCCATGTAGCTTTTCCTGGCCACACAGTTGGCGTGTCACCACCGGATGTTCTATCTGTTTGACCGTGATGATCATAATCACGATGTCCGTGATGGTCTGGAGGTGGACCTTTTGGCCAAGATGAGGTTGCTGGTGGAGGCATAGTTGGTCTCACATTGTCCCATACCCTTGGCCTATCACCTTTGCCTTTGGAGGAGCTCCATCCATGATGTCCCCCGCCACTGGAGCCGACAGGGGGGACACCATTAGGATATTTAATTGGCCTATACTTTTCTTCATCACTGGCTAAATATCTTGGCGTATAGGGTTTGGGAGTAGTCGTGGTCGTTGTGGTGGTTGTTGTCGTCGTCGTTGTAGTCGGAGGTGGACCATGGTAATTTGGATCAAAAGACCATAGATTATGGCCACCACGACCCCCACCTTTCCCATATCCCTGATCACTTCCACTTGAACTAGGCCAACCTGTTCCAGGGGGTCCAAAAGAATGAGAAGGTCCTGGAGGAGGAGGACGGCCTTCGTTATGATGATGATGGTGATGAGAGCCACCTGGGGGAGGAGGACCATAATTGGGCGGAGGTCTTTGAGGGGGCGGTCTGTATGGAGGTGAGCATCCTGTACAACTAGACATTTGGTCTTGTCCTCCTCCACTACTAGAACCCCATCCTCCGCGATACCCTATCCCTATACTACTTGGAGGTGAGTCGCCTCTACCGTATGAGGATCCATAAGGAGGAGGACCAGGTTCACGGTCTTCTTGAGGGGGAGGTGGCCCTACACCAGGGCCTCCATTAGTTGAACTTCCAACATATCCACCAGGTTGACCACTGCCACCCATCATACGTGCAACTGACGTTAAGGATGGGACTTCAAACGGATCTTTTGAATAGTATCCATTATCTCCTCTACCTCTACCATAGTCGTTTGAAGCTCCTCTATCATAACTTGGCTGATTATACGACGGTTGCTTATCTCCGTCTGTTTCTGAAAAGGAATAGTATCTGAATCTTTCATTGGGAAACACAGGTATGGGATTATGTTCCCGATCCCTATCGAGCGGTGGAATTGGTTTTGGTAAATGTCTCAACGGTTTTGGTTCGGAAATCACTGTGCTCAAATTAGCACTAAATGATAGCACTAAAAGCACTGAAAACTGAAAGCGTCTCCTCATTTTTCTGCACTGACATCGGGATCAACTCAAATGTCCCGTTGTTGGGTTTCACGCTTGCCAAAAACTGAGATGACAATGACTGACTCATGGAAATGTGCGCATGTGAAATGAATTGTAAGGGAACAATAAGGAAATACACAAAAAATTTAATGAGTGTGCATAATCATCGCTGACAACACAAGCCAGCAACATATCGTCGTCTTCAACTAAGACACTTGTAATACCATACCATTATTCCATCAGGAACTCCATCAAAATCCCAATTTTCTGCTGCCAATCTTCACGCAATTATTCAGCTTTACAGCAACAGCAGCACTTAACTCAACTTTCAACAATTTCCTTTCACAGAAGCGTCTTCTTCTCTTCGCCCAACCACAAAAAATTAAATTGGGGATTAGTATATCGTTTACATAAAGACGCAATATCTTCGCCAGTATAAAGTAGAAAATTGATGGGTCACAAAAAATTAATTCCCAGTTTATAGCAATGGAAGACACAGTGGGGTTTCTTGAAGCACTTCACTTTTGTTCATCACTAGCAGCAGCAGCAGCGTAGTAAACGATTTTTGGCGTTTTTTTGGGGATTCACGATTGTTGTTCTGGTTGTATTAACATCATCTCCTAACGCACATATAAGACAAATGCAACAGGGAACAATAAGGACGCCAGAAAATTGACCATAAAAAAAAAGAATTTTCACAGAGCACCAAACAATCTGTTTCTTAAAATGCGAGCGTAAGCGTGACTTTAAAATCGTTAAGGTTGGAACGATGAGAGTTTTTGGGATTTTAAGGATGCCTGAACAATGCCATAAATTAAAGTGGTACCAAACCAACCAACTAATTCTTGAAAGGAGATGATGATGATGATGAGAAGAGCTCTTCTGTTCTTCTAACAATTTCTGCAAGTGCAGGGTTACTCAACAACAACGGCTCAGACTCGTGATTCAACTACTCAACCAAATTTAATGTTCCCTTTCTCTTATCACCTTTTATGCATAACAGAAATATTAGGTAACGCAGATGATAAAATGATACCCCAACACTTCCTTTAGTCGTAGTTGGGTGGAAAATTCCCCGACTCTTCTAGCAAGAATGGAGATGTACTGGAGAAGTAGTTGGTTGGGATAAAAATACATATTTCGGGGTTACTTAATAATTATGGGTTACACGTAAAATCCACCTCATTATAATAAATTTTGATTAAAAATTCTTTTGGGGTACACAAAACCAAGGCGGATGACGCGTATCTGGATAAAGTTATTGGAACAACACGCCTTCTTTGCTAGAACGTTATTTAATGAATGAGTTTCGATTATGGATAAAGATTAGTTGAAGCGTTATGTAGCTTTTGATAACTGCATAATTAGCAATATATGATGAATGTAACTGGAACGCAACGCCAAAGGTAATAAAAAGGTACTAATACTGGCGCTGCCTATGTTTGTTTTGTTCAGAATGCGCAAACGTGTTGGGGGTAACCCCGTTGATGAGGAATTCCGCAAATTCCAGTTTAACTTGCTGGAAATGTATTGGGCTGTGACTAGAGATGAAAATGTGCATGGTACTTTCCTTACCTGACGCGTGGATATTGGTTTGCCTTGGTATAAAGTCCATGTAAAGTACATGGATGTGGTTGAATTCGATAAAGATCTTCAAAAAAGTGGTCTAATTACACAAAGGAAGAAGTAGTTATACAAGCGGAATATGAATGTGGAAGCTCACATGTGAAAGGTGAAGTCCATTTTTGCACAAACAATATATGCAAATGCAAATGTACTTGGGATTTCAAAAGGAAGATTAAAAGTCGGTACATCTCTCAACTCCTTGTGAAACATCATCATCATTCTGCTTCATGCTAATAATGCTAACATCTGTGGAAGGTAGTACTTGTGCATATCTTGAAAATAACCATGAACTTGACAACTGAACTAATTATTCTGACTTTCATCATTTTTTTCAATGAAGCTTGATATAGTACGTAGATGTTATTTAAGTTCAATTATGGAAATTGGTTCCGTTTTATTTTTACAATCTCAGACACATGTAGAGTTGATGATATATATACTTGCAGTATATTCCCTGTAAAACCTTGTTGTAAGCGAAGAGAAACACTCTGACTCTGACTTCCGGTAAGCTCATCGTGAGAAACTGTCTATTTACTTTTATTACCGTGTGGCAATTTATAGTCTAAATGTCTGCAAAATGCACAGGTGGGGTAGAAAGGTTTTATATTTAGTTCAGTAGATTGTTGGTAACTAAACCACCCAATGAGAATGTGGAAACCAATTTTACAGACTCATGCTGAGGGTGAGGATACGCAGCAAGAAAATGATCAATGGTTTGCATCCATTTAGTATGAAATGCTGAAATAAATCCATTCCGATGACCTTGATAATGAAGGCACCTCTTTTATGGGATTTAGATGCGGTAATTTAAAAAGATCAAAGGACAAATGAGTAATGCTTATTTCCTGTTTCATCCTCATCGCATGAAGCAGATGCCATGTCACAGTATGCGGTTTAATCAACTGTCGGCTATTATCCTCCCATCCTCTCTAAAATCATGCGTAATAAACTTCCCTACATACTCCTATCTAATTTCCAAGAAGCAGTAGTGGGTTTCAATTTAGTCTATTACTGTAACGTACTTCATTTTAGCTCCAGAACCAATTAACCTAAGTAATATTTCCTTATAATTCATGAATAAATTATTTTTTACCATGAAATTCATAAACTCCCGATGCTCGGCTTTATACTAAATTCTTCACGTAAGAATTACAAAGACAATTAGTCAAGGGCTCACTCGCGAAGTTCATTGTCTGATTTCCATTTTAAAAGAATGCAGGATTGGCTTTTTTAAATAAAAATTCGTGCGATATAATGAGCTTAAAGCACCCTTGGTGTTTACCATGTAAATTTGAATTTAACGTCTGGGCCAAGAGTGAACTGTTAGTTAGTAGTGAATATATATAAAAGTACCACTGCAATTTCATATAAACTACTGAACCTGCACCTTCGTAAAATTTTCACATGGTTCTAGATACAAATCTTTCAAGGCTTGATGACATTCACTTGAGCTTATCTGCTATTTCAAGAGCATGAGAATTTCTATTGCCTCTATGAATATGTAAAATTGTGAATGCAAGTGCATAACTTATAAGTACCATCATCATAGTACAGTTTTGAAGATGAAGATTTTGCGAATACTACCAGTTGCATTTACCAACAGTCATTTGCATGTAAATTATTTTTAAGATCACAGCATCAGATCATACGTAGTTCTCGACCTATACACCTGTCAACCAACGGAAATACCCTTGTCGTGAATATTGTTAGCTCACATAATAAAAACATTGGTACCATGTCCATCCGCTGCTGGTTCATTTACGACCTTGAAAATGTAAGTTAATCAGTTCTTGATTAAACTCTTCTTTAATGATATTTTTCATATGCAGACAAAGGCGAATGTCGCATCGTTCTGTAATTGAATACCAACTGTTTGCAAACTCTGAACCAAAGCAAAAGCCAATTATGTTGGTTGATGTTATGGATCTATCCAGAATGAACCCTGTTTTGATCAAATTGGAAAATGTAAAGTAAGCCTGCCGGATGTTTTCGAGCAGATTGAATTGCCATCAATTTTTTATTGTATTGTGTTTTTATTGTAAATGTAACGAAAATCATTTGGGAAAAATAAATAAAACTACCAGAGTAAGATTTACAAACTACAAAAGTACAAAACCGTAAAATAACTGATACATACATACATAAGTTGTCAGTACAATCATCATGGATGCAAGCAAACAACAATTCATTCATTCGATCCTATACATTTGACACGTATTTCTATAAACGTTTCTTTCATAAACCATTCAAAACTTTAAAAATAGTAACAACACAGGACACATTTACATCCCATTCATTCCGTCGTTATTGCATTTTAATGTATTTAAGGATTCACATAGTCTCACGTTCCCCCAGACCTGAACTTCCAAGTATCATACAATCCTTCAGAGTCCGGAAACGGAGTAGGTGACAAGAAATATGAACCACCACGACCACGGTTAGGAGGTTCTAGCCCAGTGCTAGGTTCCCGATTCCGACCTTTCGCTCTATACTCATCTCCTCCAGCACCACCCTCACTCTCTTCACTCTGTCCGTAGGTCCACGATCGCTCATCTGCATTTGGAGGTTTGGGTGGCCCATAATTTGGCTGGAAGGTGGGATTACATGAGTAGCATTTTCCTCCTGGAGGTCCCCAACCTGGTTTCTGTGGTGGTGAGAATGGTGGCTTTGTACTCCACCCACCACTTCCCCACCCGGGTGGTTTATGATGCTCATGAGAATCAATATCGTGATGATGATTCCATCCCCAATCCTGTTTTGGCTCTGGTGGCTTTGTTGACCGCTCACGAGAACCCCAACCCCAGCCAAACGGTGGGCGTCGGGGTGGTTTTGTTGTGGTATGGTCATGAAAACCCCATCCAGGTTTAAAAGGTGGTGGAGGCGGTGGTCTCGTATGTTCTTCTGAACTCCATCCCGGTTTGAAAGGCGGTCTCGTTGTGGTTTTATCATGAAAACCCCACCCAGGTTTGAAAGGTGGTGGTCTCGTATGTTCTTCTGAACTCCATCCCGGTTTGAAAGGTGGTCTTGTTGTTGTTGTGTGTTCCTGTTCATGCCAGCCCCATCCTGGTTTGTGAGGTGGTTTCGTTGTATGTTCTTCCGAATCCCATCCCGGTTTGAATGTTGTGTGATGTTCGTGATGATGTCCCCAACCTGAATGTTTTGTGGTGTGCTCATGAAACTGCCAGCCCCAACCAGGGGTAGCACCATATGGGCGAAATTCCTCGGGAGGAGGTCCCCAACCTGGAATAGTATCGGGTCTTGAAGGGCGAATAGGAGGCTTTCCTTTTTGGCCCCATCCACCTGGTCCAGGAGGACTGTAACTGCCTCCTTTTCCTTTTTTCGAACCTCCACCTGGAGGTCTAAAATGGCCTCCTCCTCCTCCTCCCGGTCCACCATCTCCAACAGGTCCCGGTGGACTGTAATTGCTTTCAATCTGTGAATCTGGTTTGGAATGACCTTCTTCATTATCTGGAATTCTGTTGGGGTCAAATGACATGAAATTATGCGGAGGAGGTTCCGTAGTAGTGGTAGTTGTCGTTGTGGTGGTCGTAGTCGTCGTTGTAGTCGTGGTTGTCGTAGTTGGTGGACATTTTCTAAACGGTCTGAAAAAGTACTGTGTCCACTGACTCCCTGGAGGACCGTTTGGCATTTGATTGCACACTTTTGGATAGGAACTGTTCTTATCTACCTCTGGCTCTTCGGCCTTTTTATCAGCGTCATCACTAAACGCACTATCGTCTGCAACTGTGATATTTTCTGTGACCGACTCATCGTTCGAAGTTTCCTCATCCTCACCACCCACAAACTGTAAACAGAGAAACGCTATCACGACACATAAAAACCGTAATCTAAACCTTGTTATCTTCATATTGCCGTTGCCAATTTTAGGTGGAAATTAGCGGATTTCGTGACTAGATTCAGTTCTGGTACTGGCCACATGGATAACACAAATCTACCTGCATTCCGCAGGGATCGAGTAATTCTTCCAGCAAAAAAGCAATATTATGGTCAGTAATCCATGTATCTAATCTTTCAAGAAAAAACTAGTTTTTTTTCCTACTATTAAATGATGGAACTTAAAAAATGAAATTTCCGGTGGATGAGCAGCGTGTAGCAGCAAGGCGTATGTATGATTTTATCTAAATATCTTGTATAACAGAGATCTCGTACTATACGGTACAAGCCTGTCTGTAAGAAAGCCGCAATGAAAGTTTGCAGAATTGGTTCAGCACGCTTCTGGAAACTGTATGAGGCGTTACCACAACTGATGTCCACTTCATGTACTTCACAGCCTTCGCTATGTGGTCAGCATTGTATGCATATCTGAGCAAAGTTTGCAAAGCAATCTTAAGCTCGTAAAGAGTTGAGACAATCTCGCATTTGCATTTGCGTTGTTCAATCCATAGAACTAATTGCTACTGGAGTTGGACTTCCATTTACATTCATACAATGCACAAACGATTACTTCCAACGTTCCAACTACATAACGTGAGTGGAGTGGGGAATGTGCCTCTTCCTTGCGATCAAGATAGAGATTGATTGTGATATTTTCCGCCGGCCTATCTTTTGTTCGAGGCAAAAAAAATGACCAGGAATTCCCACAAATACCAACATGTTGTGAAAGCGTTGAGTTGTAAATTGGAGCAAACGTGAGAATCATCTCTTACTGGTTTGGAAACTTGTTTCTTGCAGTGCAATAACTCAGTGTTGGTGTACGTGTATTGCTTCTTGCACTGAAGTCTTCAATTCAAAGGAGATCTGATAATTGTTAATTAAATATACGCCATAGAATGCTATGCTATAAATATTATGATGTGATATGCTGATGTTTCAAGTTGCAAGAAATGTGGATCACGACAAGGCCATTTTTACCACATAGTAGTAGTAGTAAATACTGCTCGTTAAGATAAATGGGCACATAATATAATCAGGTCGTACCAACAACCCTTTAACAAAAGGTCAAAAGAATCCCTTCAGCTAATCACTTTAAAAATCAATATAATATGTGAACGCAACTAAACGTTCTCTTTCTCTCTGATTAAATAACTTAATGGTAATGAATTGAATGATGATGAGAACGAGACTGAACACTGGTAATCTTCATGTATGTATATTTAATACTCATTTTTTTATTCATCCATAAATTAAGAAGGTACAGGGCATGTTTATTTGCTGATAAAAAACAAAGTGTCAAAACAATAAATGCTAAACTACAATCAACATTAAGACATTTTTTGTTTGCCAAACGAATGTGATCAAAATCACATTACTATAAGATCTATTTTAGGGAAATACGAGTACACGGATTTTGATCCATTACTCAAAATTGTTTATTTTCTAAAAAAACTATTAATATATATTTAGTAATAATAATTATCAAATTAACCAGTAACATTGAAAATTGAAATTGTTAAGTGAATCCAAAATGGCTACATTAACTATTATTATAATAATAATTGAAATTTCTACTATAAACTACCAACTTATAAAATGCATGAAGATTCATTTAGAAAAATTGAAGTCCTGCTAAGAAGGAGTTATGCAAGCTTCAAAATGTAGTTTAACTTCAAGAAAAAAAAAGAAGTTCAATCCAATCCACAAATGATTTCCCGTCATTATTTTGTCAAGGTATAACAAAAGTCAGAGCAGGCACTCGTTACCATCCACCTCGGCCTCTTCCTCCCCTTGGAGACCCGCGTGCTCCACCACGACCTCCACGAGCCGGTCCACCTCTTGCTCCACGCATGTTAGTATTATCCACACGGGTTTGTGGAGTGCGAACTGGTGTTTGTTGCTGTTGCTGTTGTACCAAGACATAGCGGTTAATTCAACTTATTAAGATTTTAATTATCGATTTAATAAAAAAATTCTCATCACGAAAAGTATTTACCTGGCCACCACCTCTGCCACCTCTGTTGAAACCACCACCACCACGGTTGTTATTCGGCCCACCACGACCACGAGCAGGACTACCTCGTGCCCCTCGGTTGTTTTGACCACCCCGTTGAGGAGATTTAGGTGTTACAGCCGGTTTAGCAGCCTCAGCTTTAACTGGCGTCGCAGGTTTTGCTTCGGCAGGCTTCTCGGGAGAAGCAACTTTGCTTTCAGCAACAGCTTCTTCAACGTCCATCTTTTCTGCAGCAACATTTTGATCTTCAGTACCGTCTTCTCCATCGGCTTCTTCAAGAACAACGAGGTCTTCAGCCTTCTGGTTTTCAACCTTTGCTGGTGCATCACCGCCGGCTGGTACAGCTTTCACGGGGGAAGCTGTATGAAAAAAGTGATACTAATTTTATAGTAAATGTCAGCTTTTAAAATATAGTATTAAATGATCTGATTCTAGTACCTGCAGGTTTAGTTTCTGCTGCGTCTTTAGCCACTTCCTTTGTCTCCTCTTTTCCTGTATCCATTTTCTCTTCAGTACCTGCTGTTTTAGCAGCTTCTGCTGCAACCTTGGCAGCAGCTTCAGCTTCCAAAGCTTTAGCAGCTGCCTCAGCTTCTGCTTTAGCCTTACGCTCGGCTTCCTCTTGGGCCTTCTTTTCATCAGCCACCTTCTGTTCTCTCAACTTAATCTATTAAAAACGAGCGTAGCATAAGAATTGCTATCCGAAAAGTTCATAATCGAAATCCATTAGTACAATGAAGTCTATGCATGTCTTACCACCCGTCGAAGATACTCCACATAAGAATCAAAATGTGGGCGTGCCTTACAGTGGGCACCTTCTTCGCCAGCATTGATATAAATACGGCAAACTTTGCAGCAACTTCCCCCAACCACGACAATTGCATCCTCTCCTATAAAAATACATACGATATGTCATGTAAGTACATGGATTATAATTTTCGAAAGCATTCTGAAAATAACAATTCCAAGAAATTACTTACCAACAGCTACACTCTCATCAAATTTATCTGGAATTGGTATTTCCCCTTCTGGCAAAACCAATTCGCCTTTCTCTCCTTGTAACATGTCCTTGACATCATCAGTAAGTGGTACACGTCCACCCAGAGTGTGGATGTTAACAATGTTCAATGGTCGTTCGTCCTTATTAATTTCAATATGGACAGCAAATAACTCCTCCTGAGAAGTTGTTTCTTGATCAGTTACTATTTGTCCTTCCTCTTTCAACTGTAAAAGTTTCTTCAAATGACCAACGCTAAACAAATGTTCAATCCAGTCACGACGATGGACAAACTGCGATTTGCAAAACCGGCAGTTTGGATGCAAAAACTCCTTCAAAACCTTTAAGACAAACATTAAAATGTTATTTTAAAAGTTCTTTTGTACGTTGAGTAGCAGCCATAATAAAAGCAGAATTCTTAAGCTAATCATTAATTATTGAACTCACCCTATGCCAAACACTTTGCTTGTGAGTTCCCCAATTGACAGTATAGTTACAGTCACACATTTTACAATGATTTTTATTTCCCTTGCCACCATGACCTCCTTTTCCAGCTCTGCGTTGACGATCCTTTTCCACAGCAATTTCGTCTTCGCACATCTGAAATCACAGAAATTCAAACATTAGGTTCAGAACGACAAACTACTTTGTAGTATGTATGACAATGGAATAGAATGCATACCTTAGATTCATTCATTAAGAGCTCAGCTCGCTTGGTGAACTTTTCTTCCAAAATTTTCAATAGGGTCAAATGGGCTTTTCCAGTAAGGTGAGATTCAAATGACTAAAAGTTGCAGAAAAATTATTATTTTATAATGTACAACAATGAATTTGATTTTTGATTGAGTTTTGAGCAATACAATATGTATTATAATTACCGGTCCGTCACTCATGGACTTTTTACAGATCTTGCAAACCAAAAGTTCCACTGGAAATTCATCATATTTGCTTGGCTTAGGTTCTCCATCAGCAGCCTCACCTTCAGCTCCATCCTCAGCTTTAACTTCTCCATTTTCAGCAGGCTTATCTTTCGTTTCTTCTGTTTTCACTCCATCCTTATCTTTCTCCTCACCCTTGGTCTTATTCCCAGCACCAGGTTTGTTCAGACGACGATTTTTCAATCGGTCTTTACGCCCAGCAATTCCACCACGATTATTTCGTCCTGCTCCTGCCGCAGCAGCTGGAGTAGTAGTTTTAGGCTTCTTATTATCCGGATAAGGATCACGCAAGACAAGGTTCCTACCCATCATAATTTCAATTAACATTCTTTTCTTTACAACAAGTAGTATGCCATGCATGCTCAATATGCCAAACCAATGGATCTACATCAAAGGCTATCAAAATCTCCAGCCAAAGACAAGACCTCCACCCTCAACCCAATGTCGTACAATGTTGTACTTCAAAAGGTGATGAAAGGTAGATCATATATAATGACATTAATTTTTATGGGATGAACAATTTGAAAGTGTCAGGTGTGAGTGACACAAAAATGAAATACGGCTTCCTGATGCAGTAACGACCTTTTGCCAACGGTATCATTAATTTTCAGAATACCAAGGCTCATTCATAGTTCAGCGACAAAACGCTTACGTGAAATATGTTCTCAATGCATCGAAATAAATCACTGGCCACCGTAATTGATAGACAGGATAACATATCTTGCATTATAGTCCATATATGACTTGACTGAACAGCCGAAAGAAGCAATGTGATAATGATTCTTAATAGTAGTATAAATGGAATGATTACATGACCGCAGTCTTCAGAGTTAAATCATTACAATATATTTATACCTTTTTTTTGCCACTCCTCGTGACGCTGCAACTCGGCCTCGATCATTAGCTTCATTACGACGAACCAGAGATACCTTTTGATTTGGATTTCTCTGGGAGCGACCTCGGTCAGAAGAATTATTAAAATCGCGTCCATAACGATTAGAGGATCCATGTTGAGTTTGTTGGCCAAACATTCCCATGTTTTGTTCGCCAACGCCTTGTCCATAAGCCGGAAGAACTTGCTATCAAGTCAAAGCGTTCAATTCCGAATTACATAACCAAAAATTAGGGGAAAAAATCAGTGGCAAATACTGCCAGTAGAATGGCCGACTTTAAAACGGCTTTCGTAACACTATGGAAGATCATACTATCAGACGGCATTTTAACATTTACAGGTTAATTTGTAGCTTTGCGTGTACTGATATTCCAACAGTCAATAGCTGCATCATCGGCTAAAGCCTTATAAAATCTTAGGCCGATATGCGATAATCAGAATGCGGAATAGTCGCACAGCAATGAGAACATTTTGTATTTTTTTTCGTATACATATATGAACAGTGCTTCGAATTTCGAAACAACAACAAGAGAACGTAGTCATTTACACGCGTAATATCACGGCTGTAACATCATAAATAGTCACGTAAATAGATGATAAGACTCATCTGACTGCTTGATTTGATGGGATGTACAAAAAGTAAGTGATGAGCTGTCACAGATGGATGTTTTCCTTTGATATTTGCAGCGAAAAAATAGCATCAGGAAGAAGGAGAAGTGTTCAAAACTTCAACAGTCAAATCATAAAGAAAATGACCAAGTAGTGCATTTACACGTTTGTACTTGAGATTAAGATACACTTTAATAGTTGAAACCACAACTGCAGACTGCGGTGTACTGCTTTAAAATCACGGTCCTTTTAACTCTCGGACGCGAGGCAAAGCTTTGGTTTATGCAGTCGCAAAAACGTAGAATATTAAAGAGATGAAGACTAACAATATACATACAGAGTAAAACATCTTCACTGAAGAGGAAAAAGGAGAGAGTAAAATAATGCAGTGCCGCTAATTAAATGCGATAAAGAAGATAATCACATAAGATAGATCACGTGCCATCCATTCGTGGAGTATATTGCAGTGAAGATTGATCTTATAAACAAAAGTTTTTGCGCAGCTGCGAACATTTTAAATCACCAATGTTGAAAGAGGTGTCTTGCATGTAATTAATCCTTACAACTTTGCGTGTTAGATGATTGCTTGAATTTTACAGCGCAAGTGTAGTTTGCATTAAACTATGCAATTTTGGAATTAAACCAAAACGGCAGCTACGGATAACAAGTAGTCGCTGGAGCTGGTCTCATGACACAGCACAATGCGTACACAAACGCACGTTGAAAGAGTAGTAGAGGGTCACCAACAGTGTTGGCAACGGATTTTGAGAGAAAGTAATAGTAAAATGCCAGTTTACTACCAACTAATATGCAAACATACCTGGCCAAAGGCAGCAGGGTTTAATCCAGGCAAGTTCCCAACAATAACTTGCATAGGTTTCTGCTGATTCATCACTGCAGCAGCAAACGGATTTTGGGATTGGACCATTCCCATATTACCACCCATCATGCCCTACGAATAAAAACATCACAATATACATTACAATTTTGAAGATTAATCTAACTTCCTTATGATACCAATACTACAGAAAAAAGCATGCGCAGACGGAGGTTAAGGTTAAGGTAAGGTTAAGGAAAGGGTATAAAATATTGTGTACAGACAATTTAAATTATCAGTAAATAGGTTACTGACAACAAGTTGTAATTGAACTGTACATTTTTACTTTCGGCTTTGAAGAAAATACTCCAACGATAAAGCATTTGGAATACCATCACAAAGCCTCTCTATAATTTGCTTGATTTAAATCAGGAAAGATATCAAAACCAACAACAAAGCAATAGCAATAACACCAGCACTAATTAAGGTAGCTCTACATTTTTTGTCAAAAAAATTGAACTTCTTACTCCAGTCGCCTGAGAGTGACTGGGTAAAACCATCACCACAGGTTGATCTTGATTACCACCCCCAAAGGAAGACATCATGCCAGGATTTGGACCTACCGAGTTACGAAGTACAGCATTATTGAACTGATTTGCAAATTGATTTTGATTCATTTGCTGCTGCTGTTGTTGTTGTTGTTGCTGCTGCTGTTGCTGTTGTTGCTGGAATGGACGATTATCAAATACGTTGATTCCGCCACCTTGATTTCCCATACTCGCTGCAATAATTAAATGTTTTCATTGGTACCAAGCTTAAAACAAAAGTTAATCGTAATCCTAGCCCATCCAATATTATACTTCTACTTACGTCGGCCTTGACCTTGGTGTTGATTGGAGCCCTGGCCCTGACGCCATCCAGCCCCTGGACCAAAATGGTTGCCAGTGGAGGCTCTCATTTGACGGGTATCTCCTCGAGTATCATTGTATCGGTTATTACCCCGATTGCCACCGCCGTTATTAGTGTTGTTGCCGAAGCCTAATAATAAAGAAGCAGATAGGACACATGAAACTAACTACGCTGAATGGAAATTAACCAAGACTAAGCAAATAATGAAATTTTTGCGTACCCCCAGATCTTCGATTCATCTTCAATTTTATGAGAGTTTAAGAATGGTTTTCTTCAAATACTGGAACAGTTACCAATCGGTTACCCTCTCCTGAATCCTGAAAAGGAAAGAAGAAATGGTTTAATATAAAACTTAACCTCAGTTTATTTTCCACTACATTATAACTAAAATAACTAATAAAAAACTAGTAGAGAGTAAAATAAAATTATAGAATAAAATGCCGGTTCAAAAACTCTTACCTTATCTTCCAACCTAACTCGTAAACAAAGTCCCCCAAATCCTTAAAATATTCAGTAAAATTTTATGTGTTTAATGGCAGTAACAGCAAAGGATGCTTTAATATTCTTGTAGTTCTTTATCCGCTTGCAATTAAGAGAAACCAAATTAGTCGCAAACAAGTGCGATGCTAATGCTGAGTGAGAGAGTGAGAGAGAGAGAGAGAGGAAAAAGTAGCAAAAGCAACGCATCAAAAAAATTTTATCCGACCGAAGCTAAAAGTACACTCAACTCCCCGTTCCTGTCACAGAACTTACAAAATGCTATAAAACCCTTCTGTATCTCCTATTCTGCTTCACATACAAAATAGAGTGGAGTACATATGCATCATAAGTTTCAGTACGAGACTCATACTTGCTGCTCCTTCTTTTTATGTACCTAAAGAAGAATCATCATCATCATGAATCATGACTAGCTATAAGTATATAAGTCGGGGGATTAGGAGGTACAATACATTTTTGCTATATATATACCCAGAAAAATGACGCTAGTCGGCTTTGCTTTCTTCTGGTTAGGAATATATTTACGCACCAATCCAATCGGTTATGGACCTCTGTTAATTCTCTATCCCCATCTCCTTTTGTATAGGATGGTTAAGTACATTACTTTGAACTTTTATGGAGGATACATAGTACATGCAAGGTTTACTTGAAGAATCTGATGCAACGAATGAACTCATCATATCATCATCAGTTTTTAGGAATGGGGTATATACTTAAGTATTATATCCGAAAATTATATGATATGTACCTGTTTCCCCTTTTTGGTTTTCCTACTTCCCATGTATGAATGTTTGTACTGCCCTGCGTTTTAACTATGTGTATATTTCATATTATTAATACTTTGTTCTGACCAACCGGACCACATCGTGGAGAGACACCATGCATCCAATTCACCAAGAAAGAGTAGTTGAAGCATGCACAAATGTATTTGTAACTAAAATGCAAACAGGTACATCTCACAATGGGACAAAGAAAATGCTTCAGATACTGCCAATATGTACCAATACAAAACCGTTGTCAATTATGGTACAAAAAAGTAATAGATGCATGGTGCAGTAATAGCCTAATTAAATACATAGGAAGCAACATGAAATTGGGGCATAACTATACAAATCAATATACTGAGTTACTGAGACAAAGGATCATGTTACGAGTAGAAGCAACGAATTTTTCATGATAAAAGTTTACTACAAAGCTATAAAGTAATATGAAATTTAATGAACATGAACATATAAAATTAAATTTCATGGATGATAGAAGACTCATTCAAAAGATATGTGCAATATTGTCATATATGCAATTCCAAAAAAAAGTACAGCAATTTTTGTGCATGGGTATGAAAGGAATTTGTCCTTGAAAACCACGTAGCCTGCACTTGGCATTTTAGGAATTTGATGACTTTGTTATTGACACTGCACAACTAAAAATTATGCTATGCACATTTGATTGCCTGCCAAGCGCATATAAATTAACTAAATTATTGATGATTAACTCGTTTTTTGTTAAAATGAAGAAGAATTTAAGCATGTTTTGGCTTTATTGTTTCGATTCATAACTTTCAATTTATACTCTAAAAGATCATACGAATTGTACTCATACAAATATTTACATTTACATTTGCTTATTAAATTACAACCAGAACACCATATAGGTATTCATGTATTTCCTCAAGCTGAAGAAATGTGAGGTAAGTGAAGGTTAAGATAATTGATTAAAAACCTTTTCTGTCCGTCGACCTCACTTTAGACTCCCGAAAATTATCCGATTATCTGTTTGTCATAATTAGAGTGGCTTATAATACACTTTCTCAAAATGTAAGAGTACTGCATATTAGTGGGACATTTATTCCTTGGAATTATTACTGCCCCATCAACACTGTTAAAACTGAATACATTTATTGCAACAACGGTGATCAAAACGGCTGCGACAATCACCGTTGCAGACATCACTAGGTTATATCTTTGTTTTTGTCGCAAGTTCCCCATTGTGATTGATTGAGTATTACAACAACTCACATCGTCAAAATGACCTCTGCGCTTCCTATTTATCATGCAATCTTGGTGCAAAATGTTTCCCAGAAAAGAAACGAAATGTGAAGGCACAATATAATTTGGGTTGAACTTTTTCGCTCGGCTGGCGATATGACATTTAATCCAAGACACTAACTTCAATTCGAATGTCAGGTAACTCCAGTATCAGTTAATATTTCTATTTTCCTTGACATGACCGAGAAAAATATGTAATTCGTCATCCGCCTCGGTGTCCAAGCGTATTTTTGCTGAAGATTCTGAAATTAGCAAAATGTTGCCGGTGAGCACATTTACTTACACAAGGAAAAATAATTATTGGAAATTGAAGTTATTACACAGGACCTCACCTTAGTAAAGTTTGTATCTTGATTTGGATTATCTTCAAACGCGGGTGGTTCCATGTCGCAAAACACTGAGAGGACAAAGACCACAGAGTTGGCAAACAACATGGGATTTCAGGGAAAACAGTTCTCAAAACCGAAAAGTAACTTCAGCCGTTAATATCAATAATATTTATATTTGAATGGCTTGGTAAACACAAGTCCTTTAGAATACTGTTTGGTGAAACTTTATTTTGGCATGGAGGAAGAAGGATATAACGAGTTCAACTTTATGAAATCTTCAAATGACCAATGGAGCAATGGAGCACGTGTATTTATATAGTGCCTTCAAAAGAGGTTTTGCATGTCGCTTTTGCAGTATCTGCAAATCTGAAACTCCAATCGTTTGACAAACGTTTTGTCTAACTCGTCGTATTTACACATGTTTGTCTGGCTCACTATTAATGTAATCATGAAAACAACAATGAAAGTTCATAAACCATTTTTTCAGTCGTTTTACTTGGTTATGACGTGATGACTCATATTTCATGCATACAATACAGTACAGAGTATACAGCTCTCGTAAACAAGTAATCTATCATTCAACGACCCGTAATAAGGGGATGCTTCGATGCTAGATGCTAAGTACAAAGTATGTTCATATATTTGCGACGCCGACTTTAAGTTACCAATGTGGCGAACTCAACGATTATAAAAAGTTGAATAACAATTTGAACCTCTAAAAGTGTATGAACCCTTTCTGTAATATTTTTGACAAGGGGATAATTCCCATAAAAGTTACAGGTGGGTGACTCTAAATATTGCAGTGAAATAAAATGAAAACTAATTGTTTTATATTGACATGCAACGATCATTTGTAAAAATCCCTAGCACTTCTCGTTACTCCTCCATTTTCATCTTTCTCAAATTTTAATTCATTCTTTAAAACTTTCCACATTGATCCTGCAAGCAAGCACATTTCGTGTATATTATCTTGAATTAAAAACTACCTACACCTATATCATGTATCTAGATATGAATGAAACATAAGATTGTTTCCGTATCGAATTCTTGTTGCATCCGAAACTCTTTTATGAATAAATGGGACGGACAAACTTGGTTTCTATAATGTATAAATCAAAAGTATACCCGTTTGTAAAAGAATCTTTCTGTGTATTTATGCATAGGAATATGTACGTAGAATTCATCTGTGTCTTATATGAAGTGCGAAAAGCAAAAGAAGCATGCCAACATATTGAAACCCAAAAATTCCTCAGTGTAAGCGAAATTGGTTTTGGTATGCTGTATGTCAAGAGAATGATTTTGACCTACACAGAGGAATCTAATAAACGTGGCAGTAGTCCGTACGATTAGGATAATCTCAAAAGTACAACGTTACGTGAAAGAGCACATTAGAATGCACAACGGTTACTGGGATCTGCATAACTTTTAATTTCTGAAACGTTGCGTTGCCCTCTTTCTTCTATTAGTTTCATTCATTACACCCATCTAATAATTCAATACTAAACAAAGTTGTTTAGTTACTCTGGTCAATTGTTTCCTTCCTGCTCAAGCGTGTGGTTAATTAATAGACATTTCCAGCGTGCAATATTTCGGCGAATTGGTTGGAATGTTCAATGTTTGGAATTCCGTGTCACCAATGACTTACTACGAAACGTAACTTACGAAATGTTTCATGTAACAGCAACGAGTGAATGTTGCAAACTACTACATTAATTAGAAAGTGATTATTGTTTGATGAAAGAACGGCATATCGGAGTTTTGAAAATGTTTGTTAATAACCACAAACAGGAGATCAAACATATCGATTTCATCGTATCATATACTCATCTCATTTATCATTACTGCTCGCTTACTAATCCGACTAAATTGGTCTACTGCGTAATACCAAAGATTAGGTCGGGAGTTGGGAGTTGGAACATGGGGCAATTTGAAATATGAATTAACAGCCCTTGGAACTTGGGTTCCGAATTTGTATTTATTACGGACAAGAAAGGAATGAATGTATCCTACTTAAGTACTTCATGCTTCACCAAGTATGGACAATATTTCGAATTTGAGTAACATCAACCTAACTTGCTTCGAAATCTCTGCATGCGTCTCATCTCATATTACTGGTCAAACCTAATCTAATCGCAGGTCGTGGTTCTACCTCCCTGAAAATGTATAAGATAAAATAGTTGACATTCATTCCTATAATTCTTCATTAAAAAAGATACATACATAGTTCTGAGAAGAATTGCTAAATCCAGAATGCGTCATTGTCATTTATAAGGCTTTCTGAGCGGATATGGAATGGATGATACATTACATTGCATGCAAAAAGATGCATACAGATAGAACTGTGTCGTACAAATCTCAAGATACACAAACAACACAAGGAACTTTACCAGCAGAGGAAATGTGTATACCGCAACGATACAATTTAAGCAAAATAGAGCAGATGCTTAAAAAATTCACAAAAAGATAGTGAAGTTACTAAAATTATTATGGTTTGGTTATTCCGAAAATTTAATTTGTAGTAATAATCCACAATATTAACGGAACAGAAGAGGTAAGTTCATTGTTTTGATAAGTATTATTTTGGGTTGTGCATAAAATGTCGAATGTGCTTTTGGGTAAATACACTTCATCAGCTGTTGATTTAAATAACTTACGATTAGTATTGTTTATAAGTAGTTAAGTTGTGTCATGTGAAATTGAAGATAACTAAGCTGTTCTGTGTTGTTTTGTATTGTTTCAGTTGCCAATCAATTACGGTGAAATATGATGGTAGTGAGAAACTGAAAAACGGAGAAGTTGTCGTGATTAAACCTTCCGTTTGAGTGTAAACTATGAGCAGGCTTGGAAGTTAGATGGATAAATAATGCCGGATTGGACTGAGTGCATAACTTTTATAACTTTAATTATAATGATACAGCCAAACATGATCTCACCACAGAAGAAAGACGCTCAAACATCGTCTTCCCAGTCGAAAGATGTGGTAAGTTATTAAATGGGTTGTTCATTTGTTTGTAGTTTTGTGTAAATTTGCGAACAAATTTGTGGAATGGAAGGATCTTTAATTTCAACTTTTCCTTTTGCAATTGCAGATCATGAATATTGTTAACCACACAGTAACCTGTAGTCAGCTAAGGTTAGGGCAGTATCTCTGCAACAATACTAATATTGATCCAGTTACACAACAACCACATGGGTGTTCAAAAGAGACTTGGACGGCAAGAAGTAAGTTGACTTCAACATTAAGTAAAAGTGTTAATTTGGTTGTTAGTTAAACTATAAATCATTGTGTCTGACTTTAATTTTTTTAGTTACCTGTACAGCCGTGGAAGGTCTTATCTGTGAAGAAACCAAGTCCAGAAATTTTGAGATGGATATCCCATGCAAATGGACGTAAGTTTACACTGTGAAACTGTTTTTAGTGAGGTAGATTTGCGGTTAGAAGGAGAAGAGTTTATGATGGACTTGTCTATTTTTATGATTCAGGAATGGGTACAAATTAGATACCGCCCTGTTGATGTCAGTTTTCCTGGGAGTCCTAGGTGCGGACAGATTTTACTTGGGTCACCTTGGAATGGGAGCATTGAAGTTTTGTACGTTAGGCTTCCTTTTCATAGGACAGTTAGTTGATATTATCCTATTAGCGACGCAGCAAATCGGACCCAAAGATAATTCTAGTTTTATAATCGGCTATTACGGTCCCGGAGTTACTTCAATTAGGGCGAATAATCTGACATACATTGTTCCAAGACCCGACTGGTTTTAATATTGTTTTTCTATTGTTGTATAGTGTGTACTACGAGATTGTAATAATGTTAAGATTTTTAAGCGGATGCATGTCGTTAGAAATTAATACCTTCACGATTTTTATCTCTGAGAATAAAAACGAAATGCCAAAGAATGATAGTTCAATCTGATTCAGCTATATCATATATTAGTAGTGTTGGTGTATAACCAACAATACATATCGTGTTTGTATAGAACATACAATTATATAAATATGGATGAGAAAGAAGTTAAATTATTGCCAATGCAGGTATTATGGCATTTGGTTTGACAGTTTTTATTTAAAATTCATTGTCATTGTGTAAGACCCAGTTTAAAGCCATGATACTTATGGTGCTTAAAGTTTAAATTCCCTCATACCTATATAATGTTCCCATTACACAGAATAACTTATAGGGTTAAGTACACACTTACGACCATCAACCATACAGTTAACCTTTTTTAACGCATTTGCCAAGTCTGTGCGAAAAGGATTCATAGTCTCCATTCGCACCACATTCAGAAATGTCTTTATCATTTGTTCCGTCATCATCATTGGGGGATCCACCACCTCCATTTTTGCTTCCACTTCCCCTTTGACTTCCTTGACTAGAGGATGATGAAAAGAATGACTCCTGAGAACTGCTGCTGCTCATTGAGGACGACTCCGATTTACTCTCCTTGATAACACGTCTCTCTTCTTCGGTATCAATCTCATTTCCTCCGAGGAAGTCTGAGGGGGGTGGACGTCTAGGCGGCCCTTGTTGCCCACGAGAGCCGCCGGGTCGAATATTTCGATCTCCTCCTGATCCTCTATTGCCGCTACTGGAGCTGGAAACTCGTCGTCTCTCCTCTTCTCTGGAGTTAAATTTTTCCTCGGACTGTGATACTGATGTCTGTCGTCTTTCCTCCTCTTTGTTGAATCTGTTTCCTCCCTGTTCTCTATCGCGTTCGCGTTCTCGCTGATCAATTCTGTTTCCTCCTTGGGACTGAAATTCTCTCTCCCTCTCTCGTTCCCTTTCCTCAAATCTGTTTCCGGATTGTTTGTCTTCTTGGTTGAATCTTGTGCCTCCTTGTTCTTGTTCTCTATTGCCTTGAGTAGGTCGAGGACGTCCACCTTCTGGCCTCCTATCACCAGGTGGATTCGGCCTATCTCGGTCTGAAGGACGGAATCTTTGCCCCTCTTCACCTCTATTTCCTTGGCCTTGGAACGATTGTCCACCTTGGTTTCTATCTCGAGAACCGGATCCAGTATCACGATCTCTAGATCCTCCACCTGCAATGGTATTACCCCCTGGCCGTCCTGGTCTGGGAAATTCTTCAGCTTCCCTGTTGGGTCCTGTGAATTCATTAGAAAGTCTATTGAAAATTAATTATGTCCTTTGCACATATCATTGTTCAACGTGTCCATATACCTTGAAAATCTTTAAATGTATTTTTTGTGTATTTATATCAACTTTTGCATTATGCCGTACTAATCGTAAGAACAAGCAAAGCATGAAACAAATGAGGGCCAGCACGCCACGCTTGCCCACTATGCCTTACCGAATTGTCCTGGGCGAACGGGCCTATCTTGAGGACGTTCTGGTCTAAACGGTCTTTCTGGTGGAGGTCTTGGACGGTCTGCTACAAACGGCCTTTCTGGTGGAGGTCGTGGACGGTCAGTTCCTGGTCTTAACGGTCTTTCTGGTGGAGGTCTTGGGCGTTCTGTTACAAATGGTCTTTCAGGGGGGCCTGGTCTAGGTCTAATTGGTGGGGTTGGCTCAGGTCTAAATGGTCTTTGTGGGGGGCGTGGTTCAGGCCTTGCAGGCCTTGGTGGTGGTTGGAATTGGGGTGGGCGTTGTCCCGCTCCCGGTCGTTTACCAAGCAAGTCCTTGTTTTCCTCTGAATTCTGTCCAATACCAAAATTTTCATCTGCAGGTATATCAGGGTATGAAAATGGGGGACGAGTTGGTCTTACAGTTGTTTGAGGTCGCCTTGTTGTCGAGGGTCCACCACCATAACCACCTTCACCGGGTAAAGTAAATGGTGTCATTGGGAGTGGGTATGAATATCCATCTTGGTCTGAAAATGGGGGAGGACGTTGTGGTGGTGGCCTTTGAGGAGGTGCAGGAGGACGTCGTTGTGGGGGTGGTGGTGGTGGTGGAGCAGGGGGACGTCTTTGTGGGGGTGGTGGTGGGGCAGGAGGACGTTGAGGGGGTCTTCGGGAGCCACCAACATTATTTGGAACTGTATATCCAGCTAAAAAGTCCTTTTCGCTATCAAGGTCGTTCACCGACTTACCCCCACCGGGTTTCGGACCCGAGCCTGGAATACGACGATTTGGACGGTTCACATCAACTAAATTTTTTGGACCCGTGTAAGGTTCTAAAGCAAAGAGAAAAAAATATATTAGCACGTAAAGACAAGATGCATTCTTTTCCACATCTGAAATATGAAGTTGTTACTATCGTCAAATTCCGTTTGTATGGACGGAGCACTCCCAGGAACATGAAGCACAAGAAGCTTATCTCCGGTGCGTGGATTTGCCGTGTACTTATATCCCACTCCGTGAACTAGGCACACTATAGGCAACAGCACTGCTATAATCCGTAGCAGCTTCATGGCTGCACTCTATATAAGCACTAGAAAAATAATTCTAATTCAGATGGATCCGAAATGAATAATGTTTTCAGTTGAAGAACTTTCTCAAAAATATTTTTATAGTTTACCTGAAATTTTATTTTCTATCCAACAAACTTACAGCTTTAAAAATATTCATACCGTGATCGTTATAAAATCGAGTGAACCATCAAGTGTCAGCACTAAATATGGAATGGCGAAATTAGGGCAATCCCCACTTTGTTTTATACAATGACCAAGCCCATTACCACCTTGATTTGTAAAGCGTGGAGCCTTAAAGGGCAGTGATTGCACTCTGTCTGTGTGGAATGAGATGCATGCCTGGAGTAAAAAATGCCTTTGTAATAGTATACCTTACGTGTACCTTTAATAATCATGTGTTATCTTCAAAAATGATTGGTGATGTGTAATTCAAGGGAATTTTGGACTTGTGACGAGTTGTAGGTAGTTCAGATTGCGTCTTTTTGATTTGCAATGATCTGTTTGAATGTGATATATTGGGTTGGATTTGGATACCTATTGGGTTCGTAGGACTGTCAACCTGACCTTTCGATAATTTGATAGCGTTATTTTATTAGTAGTTTCGCCTATAACATGACATAATGATTATTTGTAGATTTTAAAAAAATATATCACTTAACGGTGCCGTGGCAGTCTGGTAAAAGACAGTTATGTACAAAAGTCGTTTACTTCGCATCATTAATGTGTAATGCAACAGCAAGGGCTACATGAGACATGTTTGGTACCCTTACATAATTCTCCTCCTCGAAGTTGTGATGATTGCATTTATCAAGGAGGTGGTAGCCAATCTTGGTAATAACCCGTTGTCGAATATCAATCAGCCTGTGGTATTATTTCAATAAGTTAGCAGATCTCACAAAGGATGTGTTTCAATTTACAACACACTTTTATGGAACGAACAGTTCGTTCCATATATCTGCGGTACTTCTCGCGTTGCGGTTTTCGGAATATATATTTTCTTCTGAAAATCAATACTAATCATGCCGAGGATTGCAAATTGTTCGTCATTCGTCACCTAAAAGAATTCATGACCATTTATAATTAGTTGTAGTTGGTTGGGCTATATGAGACGACTGAAAAGTAATAATGTGCTCTTTGAATATAAGTCTTCTAAACTTGTTAATTTAATTGGACGCTCAAAGTAAATAAGGAGGTAAACGTTGATAATTTACCCATTGGTAATTCTAACATGAAAGGTAGTCTTATTAGTTTGCATGATACTTCATGAAATCGTGAGCACTGATAAGTTTCTTAGAAGCCACCTCAAAATTTTGCATGTTCTAGTTTGTTGTTTCTGGGGGCAAGGTAAGGATTGCTCTGGTTTTTCTCATTTTCAACATTCTAAGCGATTCTTGAATAATAGTAGGTAGGGGAGACAAAGGTGGTGTGGTACTTCATCACTGCATTCCGACTTGTCCCTCCAGGGTATTTCTATTGCTTCGGTTCATGCATGTATTGTGCGAAAATGAAAGTACAAACTTACTTATTAGCTTGGTCACCACCAAATGTAAGTTGAGAAATTCCATGAAACCATCAAATCCTTCATAATGATTATCGTTTATTACATGTTTTACATAAAAGTCCACTTTGATTACTCCCTCTCAACAATTCAATTAAATAACGTTTGAGAAAGGCATGGTAAGTGTACCTTTTTTGAGATAAACTGATTTTCTTCCATTAAGTTGGCAACATTGTTTGCAGCACCATGTTTATTTCAACTATTTTTCTAATACCCTGAGGGGAAGGGCAAACAAATTATGTTTGCATTACTAAGTTGGCGTTTATGTATCCCCTCCCTGTCTAGTATCCTATATATTAATTGATCAATCAAATTACATGCTATAATATTAACAATTATTCAACAAAAACAAACAACATAAAAACTTTAGGTTATACATGGTAGTAAAAAAAGAAATGTCAATCAAACAGTGCGTCTTCCGTATACGTTTCTAATTAAAATAAATTGGGGTGAGGTTAGATGATACAAGCTTGTAAAAATAATACTGTGCTATCAACTGATTCATACAGTTATGAAGAGCTGTCTTAAAGCATTATTATTTGTAGGAGTATCTTATTTCTATCACAGTCTCTCAGAAAAGTCAATGAAACGAACACCTCGCTGTTTCGACTGGCCATGATACTTAATTTCATCCTGAGCATAAAAGTTGGGAACTGAAGGCTTCTCTCTTTCCAGGCCTGATTTTGGCAAATGTACGTATTCTCCATGCTCCTGTCCTCTGGCCCAAATTAAATGCATGGTACCATCAATTGAATGATCGGTTGGATCAGTAGCCTTCATTTTTCTCCTAAATATGATGGTCGTGATTCCATTCATTTCCCAGCCCGTTGCGGATGTGATGTCTTCTGTTCCACCCCAAAATGTGTCCAAACGGGGTGTTGATCTGTCTCGGGTGTAGTAATCTCTTACTCTTGACAACATACCCCGAGCAGTGCCAATCACAATGTCAGTACAGTCCATAGCATGAAAATCACCTTTTGGTGTATACTTTAATTGAAGGAAAATGCATGAGACAATACTAATTGCTTACTCATTGGGTGTCCAAATAATAGTTTTTAACCAAAAAGTAAGCTTACGGCGGATTTAGTTCTTTCCAGCTTGTATGGCGAGTTATCAAGCAAAGATTTTCCTTTCGGTTCCGGTTCACTCTCTGGTTGGGGTTCTAAATGAATGAGTAGATCATTGTATGAATTTTTCATGATGTTGTATATAGTAATATTGAAAATAACTTAATTGGGAGTTGTTGAAACCTCTACACTTTTACATACCCACTTCTGCTGCTGGCTCCTCCGCTGCCACACTATTTTCAGGAGCTGGTTCGGAAGAGGAAGATGTCTTTTCAGGCTCAGCAGTCGGCTCATCTATAAAATTAGATGACTTTTCAAATAAACTATTGTAGATTTAATAAATTATTATAGCTTTCATTCTTACGACTGGGGGTGGGCTCCACTATCGAATTTTTTTGCTGCGATTCCGCCGCAATTTCACTTTCCGGTGTTGGCTCCGCTTCTGGAGTTGGTGCTCGTTTGGAAGGCGTCTTTTCAGGTTCAGCAGTTGGTTCATCTGAAAATTTTAATTTTGTTCAGATTTCATACGACAAGCTACTTATTTTTGTAAAAATACTTTCCAATCTTACTGGTTGGATGCGGCTCTGGTTCTGCTTTCGAATTTTCAGGCTCCGGTTCTGCTTTCGATTTTTCAGGCTCCGGTTCTGCTTTCGAATTTTCAGGCTTTGGTTCTGCTTTTGAATTTTCAGGCTTTGGTTCTGCCTTTGAATTTTCAGGCTCCGGTTCTGCTATAAGTTCACCCTCTGGTGTGGGTTCAGCAATATTTTCTGGTTTTGGAACTGGCTCTGATTGTGACTTCTCTGGTTCTGCATGTGGCTCCTCTGCAAAGTAAACATGACATTAGCTTAAAGTTCGGCAGTTTTACTGACATAGCATACTTCTTTCTAATCATTTCATTAATATTCATACTAATAGGAATTGGCTCCGCTTTCGAACTTTCGGGCTGGGGTTCGCTCTCCGGTTTTGGTTCAGATTCCGGACAAGGAGTTGGCTTGGAATGTGGCTTCTCTGGTTCCGCCGTGGGTTCCTCTACAAAGGTAGATAGTCATTTGAGAATTTATTGTCTTTTAATACATAGAACATTGCATAGAACATGGGACATTCAATAAAATTCAAAACATGCATACTAGTAGGATTTGGTTCTGCTTTCACTTTTTCAGGCTCCGGTTCTGCCTCGGGTTTAGGTTCAGGTTCAGTTTCAGGAACGACTTCTGGGGCACTCTCAGATTCAGGCTCTGCTGTGCCTGCCTTTTGCTTTTCTGACGTCAATTTTTCATTTCCGAATCCCTTCTTGTCCTTCGCAGATCGTTTGTTGTTCATTGATGGCTCAGGTTCTGCTCTTATTTTTTCTGGAAGGTGTAATGGCTCTAGCAATGTTGGATTGGATTTTTGTGGTTTACTTTTTGCAGCTCTCTTCGTGCGTGAAGCATTAGATTCATCTACTGCGGGCATGCTTTTGCAAGTTTTGTCTATTGTTGAAGGTCTAATGCCTACAGCTGCATAAGATGTTCCATTTATAACGAGGACAAACTCCATTTCCTTTTCAACATCAGGTACTGAAGCGTCAGACACCATCTAAGTGTTTCATCATAATTTTTTATCAAAAGGTGAGGTGACAACGCGCAACGTGTGTCTAATAAAATGCGTGACCAGCAACACAATTGACGAGTAGCTCAACTAGACATGGAACTTTTGGAAAAAAATCTTTTTGCAAAAGACTTTGAGTAAAACTGTCGGGATGTTCACCATAAAAATTTAATTTTCGACATGCTTACTTTATGATAGAGTTCCATTCTATCGGACAACATTGTCTTGGTATGACTGGATAATTGGAGATTTTCTGGGGTTGGTAGCGTATCCTTGTTCTGAAGCTTGCAGGCTTCCCCATGAAAGCCTTGTTCGCAGAAACATTGTTTTCTAGGAAGAGATGTTCCACCTAGGTCGATACATTTGCCTTTATTGCTGCAGTCGCTGTCATCTGCACATTCATCCTTGTACTGGCATCGTAGACCCCAATAACCTAAACAATTCCAATGAAAAGTAAAAGTGCAGTCAACCAAAGCTGTTGTATTCTCGTTTTTACAATAGTATGGCTAATGGATGCTGTATGCATAATAAATTGTAATGATTATTGAGAGCATCAGTTGACAACCATGCTTAACGTGCAGAAAAGTCATGACTCATGACATTGGCAAGTGCAAGGCTTGCTTATGCGAATAGTACCGGCAAAGCAACTTGTACATAAAATGTCAGCGATTAGCAACTTTATTTGCAGAAGGGCATGATTTCATAGAAAGTTACCTCTATCGCAAGTGCATCCAGCATCAGCATTCGGTGTGCCTCGTCCAAAACAATTCTCTTTGTAATCTTTTGTCTTCACAATGGAAACATCAGCACAACTCCAAAAAACATAATTCTTCGACCACTCTTTTGCTTCCCTGATAAGTCGAATCGTGCAATCGTCACATGTAATAGAGTCGGGAATCAAGACTGTATGCCATTGGGCTCTACAGAAAAAAATTAAGCAATCAAACCGGCTATAGCTATGTCATCACTTTCAATTCGTTCCATTTTGATTTCAATTCCAGTGCTTACGTTGGGTCTCCGGTAACATGAGAGATTTGAGATTTCGGGTCAGATAGTTTTAGCATAAAATTTTCATCCTTATCCAAAAGCTCGAGTCTAAATCCTCCCTTGAATCATTTATCAAGTATCACTTGCATTAACAAAGCTATAACCGTAGTCGTAGACAAAAGATACACCCTGCTACTGTGCTTACCAAATGAGGATATGCCAAGTGCCAAGTTATATTGACAGTAGATCCAGCAACTAGCTGAGTTCGTAGTTGTCCTGCAAAACATAATTTGGTAAAGTTACCTCGCTTACATTTGAACCGGATATGTATTTTTAGTGACATACGAACCTTTTGGCATTCCGCATGGCTTTTTTGTTCTTATACTGTCCAAAAAGTCCAACTCAAGTTTCCTGGCCGGTGGAAATGTAAGCCCAACGTGAGCCGTCACAACTCCAAGAAATGATACTAGTAAAACAATTTGACTGAACAAGGTTTCCATGTTCGTAAGAACGACCTCACTTTGCCACTCTCACTAGATGAAAAAAAATCAATATCTTCCAATTATATCTCAAAATCATCAGAATTTTGATGCATTCTCCTAGTTATCACCACTGCAGACTTCATATGGATCACTTCCAACGAATGAAATTGAAAGCACACCAAAATCCCACTTTTGCATTCCAGCAATTATGGCGTTTATGCAATAATTCTATCCTTTTCGTATGTGATGGGGCAATGATCTGGATGAGCACGTTGAAGTAGGTATAAACGCATACAAAACTGTGTCACTGTACTTGTTTGTAGCCTATAATTTGGGTTTTAACTGGGTGAATCGATTCACTGTTTGAATACAGAAAAATGAACGAAATTGTCATTTATAATATAAACTGACTACTACATAGCAGCAGTTAGTTGGTAGTTCCTGTCGCTTCAAAGGATGACACGCAAATACTCTGGAGAAGCGTAAGTGCTACATACCAACGGCATTTTATGGTTTTAGCAAAATTTTAGCATCATTCTATTGTGTTGTGATTGTAACTTCATGTTTTTTGCATAATGGAATTTGCTGTCTGGGATATCATTCCATTAGCGTTAGTGTTAGGTAACACGCGTTAGTATTTGATACATAAAAGAAGAGGACAAAAGTGACTGTACATGGCCTGCTTACATGCAAGCTATTTTTAATGGCATTGTTTTGCAGAAAATGTATGAAAATGACAAAAAACATGGAGACTCACATTTTATTGTCGGATAAAAAATGGTAGCGGGGTCATTTTCATTTTTAAGTGAAGTGAAAACCTCAGAATGGGCTTATTATACTGCATTTTTTTGCTGTCAAATCCTACGCTTCAACTTGTCCAAACCAAACGTGAAATGTATCACTGTATGTCAACATCGTCAGCATCGTATATCTCCATAGTCTAATAGCACTATTCTCTTGACACCCCATTTTAATCAAATCCTTTTAGATTATGGTTTTTACAAATGGATTCGTTTATAATGAAAACGCACTTTCATGTCTCATAACACAATAAACGGATTTTGTTGGAAGACCTCTTAAATCTAGTAAAAGTGTTTGTTTAAAGTTTGAATAAACCTAGATATACACTGTATGTATAAACAACCAACTGATGAAACTCCTTATATGTTAAGGTGCTACCGAGGTTGAATCAAGTATTTGAGGAAAACCCTCAGCATTGACATAAAACTATTGACAGTGACACCCATCTAACCTTAAAACATGATATTGAATGACATTAATGAACCAAATAATTGGAATGCATTTCCGCTTACCAAAAACAAAAGTTGACAATCTGTCGAAATTTTTCCAAATGGTATCGGTGTAGGTAGAGTGTAGTGTTACTGAAACAGAAAATTTCAAAGGTAGCAGAACGAACGTTGTACAGCTTCGTCTGCTTCTGGTTTCGCACAATACTGCATACTATTTTCGTACGCGTAACATCGGACAATGTCCCTATAAATCCAAAATTTCCAGGCGTTTCGCATTGCGATTTCATTGTTTTGCAAACCTGTTCAGTAGCCGATGACTATAGGGTAATAAAATTATCATCGGACTCATAAGCCGGAAACACGCTAGGATAAACGAATAGATAAGCAAGTAAGTAGATATGCTACCTGAACCTTTTTATATTGCATTGTATCAAAGTGTAAAACAAAAGGTATAAAGTACATCATCATGAATAATATGTTAGTTCGGAAAATTTGTGAAGATGATGAACCACAAGTAGACCATTTTCACGGACTTTAGTAGATTTCTATGATATTTGATGGTATGTTATGGTAGGTTGTGACGTGCAATTTATTATTTGCTACTATTTTTTTCAGAAAAATGAAAAGATTGTTTTATTGAAGTTCATTCGTATTCCTTCTTTTTGTGTAGCTGTATTTTCCAGTTTAATTTGCGAAATTGAAGTTGACTGACCCTAGTTTTTTCATGTCAGTAACTTTTATTAAATCATACTATTCAATTCGCCACTCTGTATAAACTAATCCAAAACTGAAAGATGGCATGAAAGCAAAATTACTAATATTAGTAATGGTTACACATGCTTTTTAGACCTGGGATTAGGACACCACGTACGATGTCGTAACGTCAGTTATTTAAGCTGTGTAAATATTTTGATCTATTTTTGTTATCGACCTGCATTGTATTGTGTTTTATCAGGCAGTCATCAAAAGCAAAAATAGCCTTCAGTTTTCCGCAATTATTCACAATGACCAACATTGTCAGATATGATGACATGTTGCCAATTCATATTAATTATGACAAGTATTTGCACGCGTGCATTCTAATCTGTACTAGCAGTATATATGAATGAGTGCTCATCATAAAATGAAAAGTTTTATATGTTTATATTCAGGCAAAACCATTATGGCAAGGACATTTTCATTCAAATTTTGACAGCAGTTACTATCTTTACTCGTGCAATTAACCGAGTTGAAAATTTAATAAAAAACTGACCGTTACATGCAGGAATAGCGTGATGTAGTGTTTTCTCGGTAGTGTGTTCTTACATTACCCATATAAGTGAGGAGATGAGTTCGATAAAAGATATTTCCTCTTTTGTGCTTTCTATAAACATTGAGCATTCAAAAACTTTTACATGTGCTATTAACTTTATCTAGACAAAAATATATACGAGGTTGTTTGACCGGGTTCACGATTGATTCATTAAAGATTTTTTCGTGCTTTGTAATATTTGTATATAAACAACCATTGACCATATCAAAGTGACAAACTATACATACATTCTGTAAAACCTGTATTTGACCAAACTTTAGGTGTGTATAGTTATGGTCAGTAAGATTACTTGAGAGTGGGTTGACATTTCATGTTTGTCTACTACAGATTCACTCTGAACCGCAATACCAGCTGCATCAAGCAGAGGTCCTCATCCCAATGATAAGATTTGAAGCGTCAAAAGTTTGTAAACAAACCGTGGCATGTTTATAATGGTGTATGATAATCTGAACAACAGAAGATGCGCAAAAGGAGCAAACACATATCGTGGTTGAGTTTGTACTCCTACGTTATAAAGTGCGTATGCGGAATTTTGTTGTGCACATGATTAAGCAGCTTGTTTTTGAGAATGTCATTGTGACTATGTATTACTAAAATTCTCGACTGGGAAATGGTATATAATGTATAACATACCATAGGTGGCTTTGGCCGGTGGCTTCCTATAGAATGCTCATTTTTCAGTTTTTATAATCAGTTTTACTATCGCAAAAATCATTTAATGGTGCTAGTACAGCTCGTATGTATTTCCTTCTTGCGTAATTTTTTTCTTATACTGCTATGCTAAAATGCGAAGAAATTTTCATAAATAAATTTTTATCATAGTCGATTTTAAAACTGATCCACTATTTTAATTATATAGTGCAAAATCTCGATTTATAAAACATGGATATCAGATATATATAGATTCATTGTTGGATTGCACGGGGTGTAATATTGGTAGGTATACAGAATGATTAGCTTCAATATAAAATGCTATATTACAACTCTTAGATGCTATGATCTGTACAAATTACGACAAGATAACAACTAGCGTAACTTACAATATGATACGATACTATCTACAGCTAAAAATCTCGAATCTCAGAAATAAATAACATGTCTTTACTAATTTATCCGAATAACGCAACGCGATGTTGTGGTCTTCCTGGTAAAATTTGGCTCCTGAAAGTTGCAAGTGGAAACAAAAATGTAATTTAATAATTACTTTGCTATTTGTAAACTTATCACTGAATACACATAACTGCCAATGTCTGAACTGGAGTATAAATGTATGTACTTACCTCACTTATACTTGTATGGTAAAAACATTACGCTCTGCTGGAGAAAATTTGCTGACCATGGCCAACCCAGCATTTAATATTTTCGGGCAAAGTTGGACCGAGACGGATCAAAGAATTTCCTGTAATGAAAATACAAATTGCTGTGGTTAGCATATAGACTATTCTCATGTCATACAGTCAACCAAAAACTTTCTTTTCCATTTTGTTCGATAATAATTGCTAGCATACCTTGAGTTAGCTTCTGCACTGCACTGAGCATTGCTAAATGCTTGAGTGGAGTTACTTCTCAGGAACCACCAGCGTCCATTCACAGGCTGTCCAGTGGAAACTCCCGTGCTATTCTTCAGAAACCACCACCTTCCATTGACCAGTTGAGCAGATTGGCGAACTCCAGGCATTGTGATATTGGAAAGTTTTTTAAAAGCTCGGAAATGTTAGTCTTTTCGTGAAATTATCGTCTAAAACAAAAATTCCTATTCACCAGGGGAAAAGGAACTATTGTTCACTACGGAAGGAGAGAAGATGTTAGTGTTGTAAAGTAAGTCACAGTTCAATGTGAAATGATGAGATGTGAGACGCTTCGGCACAGTTTATATACAAATCTTTGACTTAGAGACATTTGCCCTGTACACATATGTACCCACATGTTTGTCATCTCAAATGCGTTTATGTATACGGGTTTCTCTGTCTTATATGGTCCCAAAATGAACTTACCCATATAATATACCATGTTTATGAATCCCTGCATTTCATATACCAGCTCCTCAGTCACGTACCCACTATCTCGGTGGCAGTGTGGCATGATTTTTTTTTATATATGCTCTTTTATCCTTTTATCGTTCTGTCTACATAGCCAAAGGCATACTGGAGCTGAGGACAAAGAAAAAGTGTTTGAAATAAACATGTACACGAGCTGTAAAATGAACTGATTTGTATTCTCCAAAACAATATAAAAAAACGACCTGGCTAACACCATTATCCATATTGAGATTTGAGGTAACATATAATTAGTTATGAGCTATTGTTCCATTCGATCCTGTCAACAACTTTTGAACGAAGTGGAATGAGACCGTGAAATGATTAGAGCTTACGAAAAAATGGACGAAAGTATAACTACCTAATTAGACAGCTCAAGAAATGTTCAGCTAAGAAGCAGTTAAATGACAGCATGAAATCGTTGAGCAAGTTGATTTGACAGATTCACATTGTCGGATGCATGGAAGAAGGAAAAAGATGATGGTGATTGCTTAAACCGTACTATGATAATTGTACCTTCCAGAAAAAATATACATCTACGAAAACTGAACTAATAAATTAGCACCTGCGTAAATTAGATCGGATGATCTTTATTTTTCTTGATCGTTATACCTACTGGAAATTACGTACCATTCACGTAAACAATTGTGTGTTAGCACAAAGGTGTCAAAGGATGGTCTTTTACCAACATAATAATTGAAAACTTTTAATATTAGGCAATGCGATGTTGAAATCAAAGCCATAAGTGAATCGTAATATTTTTTATGGATTTTTAATGTCGCCCATGACGCATGACATAACCTTTGTTTGACATCAACCGTATAGTCACTTACAAGATTTTACACAAGTAGCAATTTCCAAATAACATAGCCCATGTTCATAACTTTATTTCAATTAAACAAATGTGGTAATAGGAAATAATGTAATAGGAACGTTTTTAAGTTAGACTACTTTAGACGGGGACATTGAAATCAAAACCATTCCAACGGCCACCATGAATATACTCGGTAGAAAATGATCAGCTCCCGAACCAGTTTCAGGTGCATGGGTGGTAGTGGTAGAGTCTGTTTGAATTGGCATATTATGTATGTCTGTGGGATTAGGTTGCGGATTGGTGGGCAGATCACAGGCATCCAACTTGGCATTTCTGAAATTCATAAAATCCAGCTTAATATTTAGTCGATACTAACAAATTATTACAAGTTTCTTACTTTGCATTCTTATCGTCTGTGCAGTTCATGTTTTTATCGGCAGCATGCTTGAAATGTGACTTCAAGGGTTCACAGTCGGGAGGGGCAGTATAATTTACAGTTGCATTAGGTAGCATAGCCAAATCTCCTCTGATGACTACATGTCCGAAATTATTACAGTACTGGTGACAGTAAACTCCAATTGTCTCGTACATGCTGATTTCATCAGGAAGATCAAGTTGTATGTCCTTTCCATCAATTGCTTTTTGCCATGAGATAACATTGCATGATGTCTCAGGAGCTTCTGCACCTTTGTATGGGATGATAACAACATCATCAATTGTGGCATTAGGTTGTACTTTCTTTGCTCCCTTTTTCATTGCAGTGAAATAAGATCCAGGCCCTTTCCCATCATATTTGAATCCTTTGATGATGATTTGTTTTTTGGTTATTGCAACCACTTCCCCTTCGAGACCATGAGCACAAGATGACAAGTGTCCAAGAGATAGTTCTTGTACACTTGACTGTACCATGCTTGTTGTTGATATTAGCATCAACATGCAGATTTTGAAAAGTTTTCCCATTTTCGTTTGAGAGAATGTGGAAATTCTTCTTATTCGGATAATCGTGTATTGCTTCACTGGTGGTGGCCTGACTGAGACTGTTCTCGTTCCGTTTACAACATTGTTTTAAATAAATAATAGTTTGGCAGCCTTGGTGTAATGACATACGTATCGTCAACCGCAATTGGAAAGGAAAAAATGTCTAAGAAATCGGTGCGGATAACCATACAGTAGGACAAGGAGACGACCTTTTCTGTGGTCTTTCCGATGGCCCACCACAAAATTCTGAAAGCTTCCGGGGTCCTGGAAAACATGCGTCGGAAACTTCCATATCTTAATTAATGGAATGACATGTATAATGAATTGAAATGAATTCATCATTCACTCCCACAAAAAATTTAGCACGCTTGGCCTTCGCCTCGTCCTTTTCATTCATATCATGTGCCATCTCAATTATTTGGTTCATGGAATTTTGGTAGGTTTGTGGTTAATGTACACATTTGACAGGACTCTTTATTCCAACGTAAGGTAGCAAACAGTAAGTGTTACAGATAATTGTGAATTCTGTAGAATAGATTTGTTTCAGTTACTTCTCTGAACAAATTTAATGCATTTATCGTGATGCTTCCGGAACAGACTTTGCGACTACTGCTTTTGTATAAAACGAGACAGCATCATGTTGCGTTCCGATACCCTATGTATTGTTCGAAAAGTTCCAACGCAACTATGCACTGGTCCAAACAATGGTTGATGTGGAAATAATAAGATGTTTGCGTTGTTTGGAATGCGTTTTCAGAGATTTTCCGGCTAACAAGTTTAGATATTTTATCAAATTATCAGCAGCAATCTTTTTTGTCACGCGTAGTTTTTAGATCACTGATTTTTCACGAATCCTCATTTCCTTTGGTGCCCTGCCTGACGCTAGTTTACTACCCACCCTTAATTAGCAAATCACATTATTCATCAACATGGAATACCAACGGATTTTACTGAACGCTTGGAACTACATTGAGAAGTTGAATATAAACCAAGTTCTCGTGCTCGTTGCTCTCATTTTCATGATTCCCAAGATCGTCTTAACCGTCTTCAAAATAGGGACTGCGATTATTAATTCAGTACTCAAGACCCTCATGTTCGCTTTGATTGCTGGGATCGTCATAAATACTTACTGGGGTTTGGATGCTACCAAGTGGTTAGGAGAAATTCTGGACATGCTGCAACAAAACATCGGAACTAAGAGAGCCTAAGAAACCGTTAATCAACCTGGAATGGAACATAAGTCAAAAATTTAAATCGTATTCAATATGCATCATACCGATGCAATTTTCTTGATTTCTAAACGAAGTAAAATAAAAATGAATTAAGTCATATGAACCATACATCATTTGCTGTTAGTGTTTGATGATTTATTTATGTAGGATAATTATTTCCTAAAGTAGTTTACAACTCTAGACAATAGATTCATTAACTCATATTTTACATAAAGTAACTGGTTTTCCGATAAATCGCGGTTACAGTTGTAACCTTGCAAGTATGAAATCTCAGCTTTGTTATAAATAAATCAATGGCATGGCCCACTTAAAATAGAATCCGATATCAGTCTTTGAGCAACGATAAAAAAGTTCAAAAGCCACTTTGACACTCAATATAAACGGTATCAAACACAAGTAAGAATAGTATTAACAATGCCGATGCCAAGTGTCAATCATAATCAAATAGCATACAGAATTCAATTCAGAATACCTATAAGTATATACGTGGTACATGATATGAAAAGGCATATATTCTTGCATCCGGCTGAATGAGCGTGTCCATTTACGTATAATCCCCTTTATGAGTTCGTAGTGCATTTATTTATAGTAATGCATATGCATAATGGAGTGTGTTATATAGGCGTATGTAGATCATACTTTTAATGCATTGCACTAAAATAACAACCATGCACTTGTGTATCCACTTGGTCTTCATCACGTGGTGAACATGCAGTTTACACACGGTTGTTTTTTGTTATCGTTTTCTCATTACCTCACGCAATATTTCAATTTTAATATTTGAAACCAGTTCATTTTGTAGATGCCACAAGTAAAACGAATGTTTCTTTACATAAAATATATTGGATTTTGTTTCTAGCGATCAGTTGCAACGTACAGAGTGCATGGCTTGACTTGTTTCATACAAAATCATGTCGTGAACAGAGTTGCTTGATATCATAAACGCATGATTCTTTGCTTGGCTGTTGCTGTCCGGAATTAAACACCCGATTCAACAATACATAGAAAGTCGAAGCAAATGAATCATCATAACTTTGTCAAGAAACAGAAACTAGTCTCATCCTTAAGCGGTCAGGCATGTGCGATAGCTTACGTCCTACGTGATCCTTCTGACGTACTTCCTTTCCTACCGGTAATATGGAGCGTGCATGCGTGCTTGATGCTACTCTGCTGACTTATGAAAATAAAGTAGGACTTCAGCATGAAACTCCTTGATGGTAAGTGTCTTTTACATCATTTCATAGCATAACCCAGTGATACTTGCAGACGCAATTGTGCTGAGGTGAGTAAATTATGGCAAAATGAACTTTGCTTTAATATCGACTGTGATTTTGTTAGGTAGCTCACCGGCTTACCCACACACAGATATTATGCAACTTCGTGCAATAGTGTAAGCTTTTCGATGACAATTCCAGTCTAAATATCAATGCAATGCGGCATCGGTACACGTGCATGTTCAAACAAAGAGCTGACGAGTGAAATTCCACAACTAAACAAATCAAATGGATCTGATGGCCTTATGCTTTTAAACTTAACTTAAACTCGTTGCATTACACGAAGGTCCATCCAAATTCCATACAGCACGCACACTTTAATGGAAATATAACTAGCTACACACAAAGCTCATAAGCAAACATGCGTGTCTATTTCTTGACAACTTCATTTTATTGCTATAAGTAATGAGGTTAGTGTACTTGGATTATATTGATAATATGGCACATAAAAAGTCATTAGGAAACAGTAATATAAAAAACGGCTTAAATAATTACGATAAATCACAGTCTTCAGGTGTAACATCCAACTGTTCTGTTGGATTATTTTGAACAATGATGGTACGCATTCGCATGGTTGTACAAAGTTAATATGCTTACTAACTGCTTAGGACAATTAATTAGGAAGTCCAACAAGTTGACCTAGGGTTAAAGACCCTAATCCTTGGAGGAGACCGCTGAAACCTTGATTTAATTGTTGAAATGGATCACCTCCTCCTCCTCCACCACCATTACCTCCAGAAGTTGGCTGCCCCTGTCCACTAGATTCTCCTACACGATTACCATTATTACCATTATTGCCACCCGATGTGAAAAGTGACGGTCTATTTCCAGATCCTGGGAAAATTGATGGTCGATTTGGTCTGTTTCCAGAGCTGGGTGGTCTAAACCCAAATGATTCCTCTTCGCTAGATTCCCAGGAATCATCATTATCTCTGCCTCCTCCTCTACCTCCATATTTGTACTTATACTTCTGGACTTTTCGATATTCCTTCAGAATGCGATAAATTGGTTTGAAAGGATCATTTTTGTTGGGGGACGGTGCAGGCTCTGATTCATGCTGGAAAATTGAAAAAATTTATTTCACCAACCAATGAACCAAATACTAAAATAACACGTAACAAATATTTGCAAAAACTTACCACAATAACTGCAATTAGCAGCAACACCAACAGCGTTCTGATTACCATTTTTGTAAAAATCACTTTTTCTCAGTAATGTTTGATAAAGAACTTCCCAGTAACTAGCCTAAATTGACAGTGAAGAATAATGCTTTATACTCCTGAAGTTTTTATAACACAAAATATTTCAGGGTTCATCTTTACTACTAACCTATTTTTGGAGCAACTTCCGAATGTCAATGATACCCATGTTGAGCTGATCATGAGCTGGGTAAGGAAAAGGAAAGGACTTCACAGCAAAAAGATACCATATATATATTTTCAGTCCTCATTAATCTGTCCCTGCAATAAATTATTAACACACAACTAATATTAACATATCATAACATTCAACATGTGACATGATACGTTTGTGGTTTTGTGTGGGCAATAAGTGACCCCTTTGTGATTTGCCTTGACTTCTTAAGGGATCAAGCTATTCGTGTTTGCCATATCGAAAGCCTTTAGATCTGCAAATTTGATCAACTACATACTGCATATAGTATGCTTATGAAGGGATAGTGTTAATGAAAGCGCATCCCCGACAATACAAAAAAAACGGTAGATTTTCGCTGAAAAAAAACTAGCATCCTAGTTTTAATACACACACATCATGATAAATATTACTGTCGTGACTTGAAAGAAATATGCTTCAACATACAAAGTACACGAAGTCGTCGACGATCCACTCTTTCGCACTCTGCGTCAGCGTCAACAACAAAGACAAAGCAGCATTTTAGCACTTTATCCTATAGCAGGCAATAGTGAAATCAAGTTGTCAAAGGGCTGGAAGTTGCAACTCGAATGGATAAAATTTAATCCTGAACTCGATCGTAGATTTACATTGGATTTAATCGGATCTTGTGTAGTGTCGATTTTGGGGTTAGAATAATGGTGGTCAAGAAAACAGATAGTTTTACCAACAATCAAATATGCATGAACTCTATTTAAAACACGGTTTCATGACACTACTTTAATCACAAAACCAATGATTTGTCAGGGATTTTCATAAAGTTCACAAATATTTGAAAATGTCATGCTTCGAATGTGAAAACGAAAATGGTTATGGATTTGGAGATGTAAAATCAGGAAATCGGGAGCATAAAAGTATGGCTGTGTAACGCAAATGCATGATGTCATTTTACACTGCATATTAATACCAATGAATTGATGGAATGAACTAGCAAACAATTACTACAAATACATTTTACGGCTTTATTTGCAAAATTCAATAAATAACCCACGGGTTCATTATGATAAATATGAAATATACAGAGATAATTATAAGTAATTATGCACATTACTTAAATTACCTACGCCCACACAGAACAGAATATATAAAATTAAAAATAAATGCTGTTCATTTTAACCTAGTGTTAGCATATCACATCACAGCAGCAATGAAGTATTTTAGTTGTACGATAACAAAATGAGAAAATAATACATCTTGATTAACCTGATGGGGGTTTTACTGCTCCGAAGATATTGTCAAGCACATTATTTGCTACACTCCTCACGTTCTCATTTCTTGGGAAAATGAAAGCTCCTCTCAAGATTTGACCCAAGTCAAGTGATCGAACACCTTGCAAAATAGTGCCAACTCCTCTGTTAACTTGCTCGAGCGGGTATGGTGGAAGCACTCCAAGCTATAACATTATTAAGAAACTATTTGTGATTTTAGAATACACTCGGCTTCCCTTGAATCTCAACGTAGTCTTATGGCGTAAGTTTATATATCATACCTGTCCAGCAATCTGACTTCCCGATGGAATGGTTGGAAAAATAGGTGGATAATTTGATGATCCACCTGCTGCAGGTGGAATGAAAGATCCTATACCGGAACTACCGGAGCCGCTGGAACCACCTCCTGATCCAGGAGTTAAAATTGGATTGGGAGGGGAACCTCCACCGGATCCACCACCACTATTTCCTCCCCCACCATTACCACCACCTCCATTACCCCCATTACCATTGAAGTTTGGGAATTGAAATTGAGAATTTGAAGCAGATCCATAAAGTCCATCCCCTTCACGAATCGGACTGAAGCTACCACCACCTCCGTATTTGCGTTGTTTGCGAAGTTCTTTCAACAAATTAATATACGGCTTGTAAGGATCGTTGTGACCGTGAGGTGATCCCTCGGCAGAGTTCTGCAAAAATTATTAGCAAGTTAGCTTAAATCCGATCTTAATATTTATACGCACTTGAGTGGGCGTTTAAAATGCAAGACTTACGGTAATACTAGCTACTACAGTCATGATTAATAGAATTTTCCGTATCATTTCTAAAGAAGTGAACTGTCCAGTTTAGATATTAACAGTGGGCCTTCTAACTACTGTTAATATTTTATGTCTATATTATGCGCTTCACAATATCACAATGTTTCAGAACAACCACTCAATTTAATCACAGTGTGGACCACTCCACTACCACTTTTGGAAAGAGGATTGGCAAGAAAATGGAGAATACATTTATATAAAACAGAAAATGTTAAGAATTATTAACCTATTTTAAACCCAATTCCCATTGCCCTCATGTCCTTATGTGCTCAGAGCACTGCGACCGTTGGTAATTGCGACCCCATTTACCTTACGTAGTAGTATTGTTTCTCTGACTTTATCATGCCTGTGGTGTACCTAAAATATAAATATTCTTACTCTCATGATTATGACCAACAGTGAGGGTCTTTTGGATAGGCAGCAAGTGTATGCTCAATTGACTTCAGTCAACAATTCAACAATTATTGCTGGCATAAGATTTAGAAAAAATTATGGCTAGCTCGCAACATTTATGATGCAGCATGTTTACAAAATATATAAATGCATCCAAAGACAGTCTCGTACTTTTTGTGTTAGGCAATGTGCAGGTGGAATGAACTCCTTCATACATTTGTTCTTGACACAGCACTTTTTTGCCAAACCAGATTTCCAATCCTTTACAAATGACGCACTCTAGCTGGCTATACATCATGAAGGGCTCATGAAGACCTTGAGGCGTCCCAGCCATTTTAAAGTTGTGTGGGTAGCTGCATAACATATTGAGCAATTTGTTGTAAGAATGCAATTTGCATTGCGTTTAAATGTGCAGATCTCGAAGCATATTCGAGTGAGTGATACCAATCGTTCATACTTTTTTTGTCTCATCTTATCATATTATTATGTAGCTAGTTTATTAAATGTCCCCATGTTATACTTATCGTGGGTAACACTAATGGTGTAGAAACTTCCCATACTTCATGGTGTAAAAAAAGCATGTATTTTTTAACGTCAAGATCAAAAATTGCCATTGCTTCAGTAATTTTTACATTTGGGTTAGCCTTTCATGAGTCATATTTAAAGTCACTGACTGTGATGCATTTCTCATTTGATGATGATGATGATATTGATGAATAAGTATTATTATTGTTATGCTTTATGTCGGCCATGGTATGCATTAAAGAAGAGCAAAACTACTGGCATGCGTTTGCATGCGTAAAGTAATTAATTATGTTGGTTGCATTGTCAGCACGCACTGCTATTGAGGCATGTATGGAGGCTGTCAGTCGTGGGCTTGCTAATAATGACTCATTCAATTTACATATTAAATTAAAGGTGGGACAAAGCACAATTATACAAGGCAGTGGCACATTCCCTCAGGTTGACCTTTTAAGTCGAGGTTTGTTTTTTATATTGACGCATTCATTTCAGTGATTACTGGAAGCATTGAACTGTCGTTAATTGGACAGGCAGGAAATCTGTTGTTGATGTAGGGTTGCAGGTTGACCATGGCCTACTCCATGACGGCAAATTACCATGACAGGAGCCTTATCGTAACAGTTAACAATGAGTTCCCTCAAAAGTCAAAACCCACCGGATGCACCTCTTTATCTATTTAGAACAAAGACCTTATATACCTCTCTGATTTAGAATAATGTCAAATGTTCTTACTCTTGTTCGAGAAGATCCAATAAGTGACGTAGCCAATACGTCAATTGAGCAATAATGCCCCGTAACGCAAAGACTACAACGAAAATTGTTCCAGACTTAGAAGAACTGCTAGATCTGGACAGCAAATCCAGCAGAAGAACGTTAGCAGGGAACGATTTTGAGTTGGATAAGGAAAAGATATACAAATCCAATGCAAAATCTACAACTCACCACAAAGGACATGAACCTCTCAAAGACCATAAGGATGTCAAAAAGCATCATGGTCACGATGACCATAAAGGTCATAAAGACCAAAAAAGCAAGGGACATCATGCTGACGATCATCACGGAGATTCCAAAGGAAAACATTACAAACCTTCCGTTTCGCATGCCCATGACAGCCGTCGTACGTCAGCAGATGGCTCAAGCGGTGGATCTCCAGATAAGCACCACAAAAGGGGAAAGCATTACAAAGAATCTATTTCTAATGATAAGCACCACAAGTCCAAAAAGAGCTCAAGTAGTGACGATAGGTCACCGTCACATAAACGATCCACTAATGTCAGTTTTAGCCCCCCGGTTACTGCAGCTCATTCCCTCAATCAACTCAACCTTTCTCAAACAGAACCGGATGTTATGCATTTCGATGAGGCACATCCAGACCAACCTTTAGATCCTTCGTCCCATTTTGATGCAATATTTAACCATGAGAATCCGTTTGGTGCTCCTCATCCTCCAAGTCAACCAGGTGCACTACATCTTCCACCAGGTCACCCGGACTCATTGCATCACCCTCCAGATCACCCGGATTCATTGCATCATCCTCCTGGTCACCCGAATTTATTGCATCATCCTCCTGGTCACCCGGATTCATTGTATCACCCACCGGGTCACCCGGATTTTACCCATCATCCTCCTGGCCATCCTTTAGCTCACCCTGCTGCTGCTCATCACCCTCCAGGTCACCCAAATGCTGTCCATCATCCAGGTCCACCACATCATGCTACAGGTATTGGTGACCATATTGGCGCTGCTCGTCATCCTGCTGGACATGCTAAAGGTGAGAAATGCGCTAAATTTGCTGATCCTTATCTTTTACTCAAAACAACCAAACCAAAAACCTTGCAGGGTCACGCAACGTCGGAGGCGTTTTACCAATGACCAATGAAATTGGCTCTGAACTGCAAAAGCCAAAAGATGGAATAATAACGAAGCATGAAGAAGGACTCCATGTAATTCTTCTGAGAAGATTTGGGCTTTTAGCGATAATTGTACTCATAATGATTATCGACGGAGTTGGCATTTTCAGTTGGGGTCTTACACAGCACATCTTTGGTGCCCCACCAACATACTACAGTGAAGAATCTTACATCAACACATTGATGGCGATGGTCTTGCTATTTATTGTTTGCTTTTTTTCCATCGTTGTTGTCAAAGGAAAGATTCATCATTCAGCAATAGGATATTTCTTAATGTTTATTTATGGGGCTACACTTTACTGCGCCCTGAAAGGGGCTTCCAGAGCCCACATCTCAATAAAATATGATGATATTGCCACAATTGAGAAATATATTTTTACCAATGAATCCCACAGATCTGGTGGTACTCTTCCGGATTTCTTTCACCGAATTCAGACAAATTTTGAGTGCTGTGGTACGACTCTCATTGACAAAATGGAAGATTGGCCAGTACGCCTTGCCACAAAACACATGCCCAAATCATGCTGCAAAAAGGTTTCCACCCATTGTGGTGAATCATTGGCAAGTACTTACAACTACGATGGAAGGAATAAGGGGGCATATCGTACGCCAAGTGGCTTCTTTCTAGCTCTGACAGCAGAGGAAATGTCAAGCGTCATTTCTAATGGCCGGCCCATCAAAATCATTCGCGCTCCTGGGAATGACGGCATGCAAATTGTGTTGAAGATTTTGGGCGAATTCTACTTCAAAAAGTTGAAACAGGCATACCCCCCAGGAACGCCACTGTCTGAAATGCAAAGACTCCAAAATGATATCATCACACCGGCAGATATTCCAGAAGGAGCGCTACCTGCTTCAATGGGTTGCAGGGATAACTCAAGCACCGAAAAGCCGACCGTAGTCGGCTGGGAAATACAATTGGAGTTAGATCGAGAAACTTCCAAGGAGCACATTCAGGATGAAAAAATTAGTTATGATTGGATGGCTTGGAAGATCCCTGTTTGTAAGGAAGCCACTGGTATTCCACCTTATTACCTAGCTTCAAATCTGGACCGTGGAGATACTGCCAAGGAAGTCAAACACATGTGGTACATATCCCGTGGTATTACAGAAAACTACATTTTGAAGGATCTGCTATGGGAAATATATTGCGAAAATGAGCAAAACCAAAAGTTTATCCCATTCACACCCCAACTGGGTCGCAAGTGGCAGCATCCAGCAGTTGGACGATTTTACATTGCATTTGTGAACCAGCTCATGTTTATCTGCTTTTGCTATTCAATTTCGGTGATTGTTAGTTTGGTGATTGTATTCCTGATCTTTTGGCATTACTATTCAAAAATGAAGCTGGAGGAGTTTGCAAATTTACCATATCCACAAGAATTTGTTGTTCTCCAAGTGAGACAGGATGAATTATATATTAAGCACGATAAGCATGAATACGATAAATCAGCTCAATTTGATAAGCCAAAGAAAAGTCAGGTGGATCCTGAACAAAAGAGAGCCACCAAAGGGGATCTGGTCTCAGGAACATATTCTATGATTGGCTCCACCTCGTTTAAAAATAAAGTAGGAAATGCAACAGTTCCCTCACAGCCACCACAACTCCTTCCGCAGGATTCAGATATTGACAATTTTTTTGAAAAAGAAAAACATGTTCCTCCAAATCAGACATTCAGAAGGTTCTCTGACCACTTTGCTTCTTCACAACTGAAGCCATCACGGTCTTTACATAATAGTGGGCTCCCTCCCTCAAACCCTGCTGCAGATTCGCCATCCATGCAAGCTTTGTTCGGTGAACCTACTCCGACCTCTGCAGTTCCATCATCAAAGGATGATGCTCATCCACCTCATTAGTCGATTCGAGGAGGTCAAGTCAGTTGGACCGGAAGTAACATGGATCTATTCATCTCCCCCATATTTCTTTTCTCCATCCTAAATGGCTTTTAGAAATTTTAAACGTCAAGTAGTCATGTTCAGCACATGTGTATGTAATGTTATGATAAGTAATGATGCACAAAAATATGTTGAAGTAAAACAAACAGTTAAAATAAACATAGTGTCAGCGGAAATGTGATTTTCGTATAATATTACATTTATTACGGATGGAGCAAGTTGTAAAATAGATAACAACAAAAATAAGAATAATCAAACTCTCACTTTTTTTTCATATATAAACTTTCAAAAATAAAATAAATTCAAATTCACAAAAGATTTGAATGTTGAGCATTGCTCAACTAATGACTCTCACGATTCACTTCATTAGTCACTTTTTTACTATACAACATCTCTAGTAGGTATATAGTAATAACAGGGCTATCTCATTCACCGATCACTTTTGCAGAGTTCAGATTTGCATATCTTTAATACTTTGTAATGTACAATGCACGTAAATGTACATCAGACTTAATTTCCTATACTGACTCAAGGAATTCTCTGAAAAACAGAGGAGACAAAAAAAGTTAGTTACAGACATGATAATACTTTTACGTTTGTGAAGCAAATATACTGCTGAAAATTTTTATGGATGACGTATGTACAGTCTTACTATATTAACATGAAGATCCAAGGTTGACTACTGCTACTGATATTTACCGAAGATTATGACGGTTGATTCCCATCATTTGGAATGGCTTATAGACAACATTTCGGAAACTAGCTGCGGCATGCTGGATGTAATCTGCATAGGCACTACGCGTTCGTCTAAAAAAGCCGTAGACCGGGCCCATCAGTTCTCCTTCTGGTTCGGTTAGGTCAGCAGTGTTGGGATCCTAATGACGAAAAATTATTAGCCCAAACGCAAGAGAATGATTTGCACGATGTGTTATAATGTCGCTACGCTAGAGTATAAAAATTGTTCTGGAGTGATCATGAAAAAGGGTTAAAAACTCGTGATTTTGCTAATGTAAATGACTTTGCTGAGCAAACCCAAAATCTGATTGTAAAGGCTAATGCTAATCAATCCTGAAATACTTACGTCACCCCAGATCTCTCAATTTTATTTATAGCTTACCAAATCATAATATGGCTCTTCCGGTACTGGAACTGCACTGCACAGGAGCACAAAAACGGAGAGAACCACGAATAATATTACGGTCGATCTCATGATTATTCCTTTTCTTCCTTCGAAGGTTTCTGACAATTTCCACTTGTATGAAATAAGCCTCTTTATTAGCAAACTGTTGCTCGGATCGAACACCTTGTTAGTTGATAAGGGGAGACCAAGAGGAGAGGAAATGTATACTTCAGCAACCTTCACAAAACTGACAAGTGAAGAATCAGTGAACTTGTATATATGTACAGTCCTTTGGTCATATATTTAGTAACCCGAAGAGAAACTTTCTCTCGTTTCTCACGCGTTATGAGCTAGCTAAGTATATGCATACATTAATCCGCAAACAAACGTTACAATTTATACACATATGCCTGCACGCACATTATATCACCAATCACATGCGTACACTACTTGTGTTGGACGTACAAAGTAACAAATTGTGAGGAACTGATATGGTGTTGAAATATCTTTATAGCTCCCGTGATTGTGTGAGCACCCTACACTATAATTTCGCAATCACAAGTTATTATTATTATTAACATGTGTTCCTGTTATAAAAAACTAATCCAATTCTTCAATTAAAAGCTGTTGAGTTTCAATGAATCGAGACATGTTTTTTTTCAAATGTCTTAACGAACAATGACTTTTGTTGTGTCAGTTATGTAAAAACACACTTCTTTCTACTATAGCAGGTGGACTTTGAAGTGTGATCATACTCATTTGATAAACCTGGGGAAAGACTCATTTCAATTATTATATAATGCACAATATAGTAATCAATTCCCCCAGTTAATTTTAGCTGATGTTGTTGCTATTATTGTTAGCTAAAACGGAAGTATGTTGTATAACGTAATTGAAATTGCTGTTGCATTTAATTTCGATCAAATTACAAATCAATTCTAGTTTGAATTATGAATAGTTGTTTGTGAGAAGAAGTGAGGAGCACCGAAAAATTGTGGTGTGTTAACAAGCTACTCGTTTACCATTACATGCTCAATAATATACTCATGTTTATTGCGAGCAGCTAGCAATCCAATAAGGTAACGAGTTTTGTTAATCATAATCCATTAATAATCTGATGTGATGGGGCTTGTTTGATTGTGTGTTGTACCTCATGGTATGATGCTGATTGAGTTCAACATGCGTACCTGGTTGAAACTTGGTTCAATTTTCATAAACAATCTCCATTGTTTATCTTAAGGTTTGATGATTTTCAAACAGGAAGTTTTCAAATCAAATACGTAATGTAGTGCAATAATCGAAGTATAATGTTGATGTCTGATGAAATGTCTGCCACTGAGTAAGGCAATCAGGAAACATAACCTTCAGTAAAACACACATTCCGATCTGACCGACAAACAAAAGAAACTAAGCCTTGGTTGTGCAAATATCATTCAAGAATGAGGGAAAAACTAGTTTCCTGTTATCGTATTGCTTGTAAAAATAAATATTAACCTTTTTTCTTGCTAAATTGTTCTATTACATTTATACTTCAACGTTTAAAATTAAAATTGATTGGTGGCAGCTTGCCAAAATAGGTATATTGAGTAGACTTGTTTAAGTCATTTCCATGTCCCTACTGAAACTTAACTTTGAACTTTTTTGTAAGTATTTAGCTTTATTGCGTTATAAAAAATAAGGAAAAGGCTGCTGCTGTAAACCTTACCTTCAACCTTTATTATGATACCAAAGCTTTTGTATGCAATAAACAGGGTTGTTTCAAAGGTGCCGAAAAATGATTTTTGCCTTTCACTTGTACCTTGAACAGACGATTTCAGTCATTTTTACATACAATATTTTATATATACATACATTATTATTTTTGAGCATTTAAAAATTTCATTTTATTTACAACTCTTAGCCAAACTGAAAGTCAAAAATTGCCAAAAAAAAAATCGGAAATCCTTCAGCACGTCGTCGTGCGAATATTTATTTCCTTTTCAAGCATTCCGTTGTTGATGTTGATAGTAAGTATATATTTCTACATATTTGAATTGTTATAATAATGTTGAAATGATGTCACTTGACAAGTCGATTGCATGACAGGTTACAATCAGAAATGTGAATGAATGTATGTTTAGAAATCTGTTTAATGCCCTCACAATCTCTTTTCCACACAGGATACCAATCGCCAATCCCATTTCTCTTGAAATACTCAAGAAAAGAAGATGGTGCAGTTCAGTGTCTTTTAATTGGGACTTGATATCAATCGTTCTGCGTGACATAAGACTTTATATATACTGACCAGGTCAGTATGAAACATTTCTTCATGCTTAATGCTTGCGTTATGTAATGCTATAGGTCGGAGCAATTTGCAAACATTTTGTTCTCTGTGGTTGAACGAACAATGATTAAACGCCTTTTTTACAGACATTCATGTGCGCTGATTTGTTTCCGGTTACATAAGAAAATTCTAGCTCATGTGTTTGCTAATGTGTAAAATATGCAAATTAGGTACTAACATTAAATATCATTTGCTGATTTTAAAAGTGAATGGGTAAATAATCTGTTTACTCTTTGTAATTTACGCACGACTGAAATCGTTAATGTCAGAAGTGTTAATTTACTCGAATTCAAGTCGAAATTAAAGACAGTTGTTGCGGTCCAGAGCGTTTTGGTGCACATTTCAAAATTTATATGAGCAATAACAGGTTCAATTCGATTGTAAAAAAAATTTAGATGAAGATTTTGCTTCCTTACAAAAAACGAAGCAGGTTTAGGAATTTCAGCGCTTATGTATGAAGACAATTACTAACAATAACCGAAAATGCATTGTTTCAACAGAAGGAAGTAGCTTATGTCATGTCCCTCCCGTTTCCACTTAAATGCACATTTCTTGTCCCTTATTAACTGCAAAAGTCCTACTACGTGACTACTTGCAAAAACAAACAATGGCAGGTGCAAATAAAGTAATAATAATAATCATCTAAGAGGTAGACTGTTCTGTGTTCCTGTAGAATATTTTATTTAAAAAAGTATCATGCATTGACAAAGCTTCAAAAAAGCATTATAAAGTATTATGGCACCTGAAGACTTGTTTAATTTTTAGCTTCCCTCTTCAAATTTTTCAGAAAGCAAATTATAATTGATAAGAATTACCAATTTACAATGAGTCTAGTAGTTGCATCGCATGCAATCAAATTATTGACAGGGCAGAATTTGCACTCACACGAAATTAATATTTAGCATGCACGTGGATTTGAAATTAACTCAGAATCAGGCATCTTCTCCTTTTCATTGTTCTTCGTTTGCCTGCTTCATTTAGCCATAGTAGCTTCTGTACTTTTTCAAGAGTCTGTCAAATGGCCTGTCAATTAATTCATGGGGCGCCAGCACAAGATTCTAAACGTAAACGAGAGAGACAAAAAATTTATAATGTTTCATGAAATTACGTAATTAAAATATTTTATATGCGTTTAATTGTACGTATGTTTCTTACATTTCCATTCTGCTTCTGGTATTCTACCACTTTTAACAAAAATGGAAATCCCCCTTTTACTGTGTACGCATTGCATACAGCAGTGAAACTCAGGAGAACAAAGAGCGCAGTCAGAAAATGCTTCATGATTATTGAATTTTGGTTTCCTTAAAACACGACGATTTCTTTAAAATGGGTAGTTTAAAAATTATTCAATTTTTATAACCTTTCAAGACGCTGCCTGTTAATCGAATGCGTTTTGTAAATCACACGTTAAAGACTAATATTTTTTATTGTATCGAAAAGATTTACTACAAAAATTCATTTTTCCTTTAGGAATAATTTGAAGTGTTCACTCATTTTATGTATTTCTCGCCTTCACATGTGTAATAATGTACTTTATTTGAGGTTCTCTGTAAGTTCAAACTACTTTATTAACAACCAATTATGATTAAGAAGTAGTTTTTAAGAGTATAGCTAATGCATAATCCTGGCAGAACAGTCAAGTTCAATAATAGTATCAAACTTGAGTACAAATTGTAAAACGGAAGCTCTTAACTCAAACTACCTTGTAATTGTAGTACATAAATGTGTACTCACTTCTCACTTCATTTATGCTTCGGTTGGTTAGTAAAGCGCGACCGTATTATCCCGCATATACGTAGATAAAAGGTATATAGATAACAAAACGTGCGTGCTTGGCATGATGGTCAATACAACTTATTATTAAACATAAGATTTTTGTACGAACTATTTTGTTACATAATACTGGTCTGGGCAGGTGGCACACATGAGGTTTGTGATTCGATTAAGATTAGAACTATTTTTGTAGCTGTTCCCTTTGATTCATTTGTTAACCATAGTTGTCTACTGTCATCATTTTCAAAGACAAGACCGACGGGTTGACAATATACATACGCATCACTGATGAACTGCATCGTGTACCAAATATCAGTTTTTACTTTTCATTCCCATTGGAGAAAATTCTGAATGTAAGTGGTATTGATCGATGATACGTTAACCCGGTGTTATTCCTGTTACACAATATCGAAATGTAAATAAAAAATATGTAACCTTTATTCCGCAGCTGCAACAACCACGACTATCATCATTCCAGTCCGCTTGCTCAGAATGCATAATATGTTGCGAACTGCCGTTCTTATTAATTCATTGCGACTTATGTGTAGCTCACATGGTCTCCAATAAATTTTCATTATGAACAGTGGGTAGACTAAATCGAACAGAAATCATTTTTACGGCTTCCATCGTTTAATAAGTATTCAGGCCAGGCCAGGTCATTCTGAACTATTTCTGAGTCATGTTCTTGAGGCAACGATGTAAATAATATGCATGTAAAAAAATGAGTCCACCAACAAAACACAACTAGACAAAAATAGCCTTGATACTGAATAATAAGCAGAAGCATTACTATAATGAATTCACTAAACATAATTTCGCTTATCCAGTCTCGTAAAATATGACAAGTGAGTGTGACTCTAGACGACCCTAAATGAATTACGAAAGCTGGTGTAAACTTTCTAGGTTCAATCATTGATTATGATTGGGTTGCGTCTGTCATAAAATATACATGTCCAGCTCTAATGAATTATTTTGCAGATTTGTGTGACCAGAGAATTTTATTAGTTTTCATTCTCATTAGAGTAGTACGCAGTTGGTTTCTATCTTCAATATACCTCAAACGCCTCTTGCTAGATTTGTCTATTAAAATTTTTAGGTTTTGCAGTCTAGGATGGGATGGAACGAATTTACCATTGCAACTTCAGGATTGTCCCTCTAATCTATTCTAAATGAAGTACGTGCCACTCTTAATCATCGGCAGGGGGCCACTCTAACTTTTATAGATTCATGAATACTTGACGCTATCGTTTTACATTTGTTTCCGCATACAAAGCGCTGCATTATATGTGCGGTGTAGAATGCTTGATTCTGTATTATTGTATGACATCATCGTACTCTTATATAAGAGGAATACAATATAATGCTACTGTTTCTATCAGTTGAAATCGTTCATCGGATTATAGGTGGAATTTTACCGAGCATGGGATTACGAAATATTATGGGATTGGGTTTCCCGATGACCTTTTAGTACGTAGTGTCCTCACTCGCGGTGCAAAACCCGTATAATATGCAATTGCTGAATTGTGGATGTTTTTATCTCGATGCATCCGACTAGCAAGAATTTTGTCCAGCTGAAGTTTCCGTTACGAGCTTATGTAATAAATGGGTATGTTCAATTGACATTGATATGTGTGTTGGAATGATGAACAAATTATTTATCGCAATTTTGAGTGACATGACGTGCGAAGCGAGGGTGACTACATAAGTATATGGAATGACTTTCACAAGAGTAGTCTTCCTCCTTTAAATCCTTCCGTGAGCTACACGAGTAAGTAAGTAGGCATACACAATGTGCATGTCGGAACACTGTAAAAACATGGATGGATAAAAATACCCGATGTTTGCCCATTTTGGGTTTCTTTCCCATCCACATAATTGCTAAAAAGGTAAAAATAAAATTGTATTCTACCCATTTACTTATTGGTGAAAAATGGTTGTTTACATTTTTGGAAATTTCATTGCAAAAACATTGTTGCCTCTAATTTTTTTGTACTGAAGAAATTGTTTAGAAATATTAATGATTTTAGTTCACTGTCAACCAACATGAAACGGTTTGTGATACAACTGGTATTTTGACCGGAGACAAGAACTTTTTAAACCGCAGGTTTTCTCCTCCCTCTTTAGAAATCAATCGTCCATACAAGCTCATCAACGGTAGTGAAAGCGTCATACATATATTATAGTACAAGAAGTCATGAGGAAGGTCAATCGGCCAAACCCCAAATAATTTGATGCTGTTACTTCATCTAATTCGAGAAAGTGGTTTGGATAAGAGTGAATGAGCAAACAGTATAAGGAAACTTATATGATATTATTTGCACTGGTGTTATATAATGTGTCTACATTTAAACCGAATGCATTAGCGGCATTAGCGGAATGTACACACACGCAAAATGTATATTTCGGTTGTTAAATCGAGTATTATGTCAATATACAACGAAAGACATCAACTAATGAACTTCATTACCTAATGGCATTGACACGCCATTGCATTACACTGCCACTACCCACACTTAGTCAAGTCTATGAATGCCAAATGTATGTCGAAGCGATTGTACATGGCCAACCCTTCCACAGCAAGTGACATAACATGTATAGGGAGAAGCTTTTATGCATAATTCCTGCAAATGCGTTTCCCGATTTACCTACAAGTCTGGGTTTAGGTGTATAAGCTCGTTTTACTTCCAGAAGGCGGCACACGACGAGAATATGGAGCCGGACAAAAGTTGACAGGAAACCCATCAATTTGAATAATTCAGTGACATGGAAAAATCTCCAAGAGATGTTCGATTATCAAATGGGCCATCCACTAAATTTTCTCTCCAGGGACTGGCAGCTACACACTTAGGCAACGTATAAGGAAAATGGTAGCCGATTGGCAATAACTATTACAGCATGTAAAATGATTATTGCTTTGCTTACAGAAGTATACTACACCACAACGAACGAAAGCAGGCTTATAGCCATTTCATAGGTGAATGACTTGCGTTTTAGAAAAAGGGAGAGATGTCAACTTATATATAAACTGTGTACCTGCTTATGAATGAGCTCTTATCCATGTACAATTGAACACATTGTCATAAATGGCTGTAAAATGTAATAGGAGTATCGATAGTCTTCCTTGGGCATGGAGAAGACGTGAATGTCAATTCATGATGAGGGATTCGATTGGATGTGACAAGCACATTCAGGGAAAACGTAGTTGGCAGCTTAGCGGTTAGAACTTGGCAAAATTTCTACATAATAATAACCTTTACGTCACATGGATGGATGTGACACACATCGCTCATACATAACTAGGCATACATGAATTGTCTGTAGCTTATTGTGCCTCTTCTATCTATCTATTCAAACATTATAGCAAGCAGGTTTAATATTCCGGGCAGTCGGGTCTCGCCTAGTAATTAAACAGACGGAATGTCATTCAAAATAATGTAATGGTCGACAAAAATGGATAGTTTGCATTAATGCAAGTCTGAGAAACTACCCAGCAATTTCGGAATATGCTCGAGAAACGTATGTATGTGTCATTTCAGTGGTTTTTAAAACAACGGAAGAAATGACATGTGTTTTATGGTACTTAAGTCGCAAACCGTTTTCTAAGGAATATTATGGTGATAATGGGAGAATGAAACTTTCCCGTTGATTGAGATAGGGATGGGACACACGTATGTCAGGAAAAAGTACACAGTGGAAAACAGTTGATAATTTGATGAAGCATGATTATGTGCGATAAAGCATGAAAATGACCTCATGTGCTTTTCTAGCAGTAGTGACACGATACGGCTTGTATCTTTCATGCAGGTTGGGTTTAGGTGGACAAAATAAACCTAATCAAACATATTTTTCTCTAGAATCCGAAAAGTACATAAAGTCTTTCCTCCAGAGGAGGCTTTATTACAAAGCTGTCACTGGAATATTTATGGGCAATTTATCTCCCCGCACAAACACAGCGAATAGGGATTGAGTGAGTGATGTGATGAATTCTCAAAAGACGAGCTGTGTATGTCGTCCGAACTTTCTATCTATATATGTGAGCATCATCATCATCATCACATAACGTCGTCCTTGTTTTCTGCGGTTGGACTAGTTGGAGGTAGCGGTAACACACAAGAGAATGGTATTTGGATTGGACTCGTGACGTGATGGTGTCGCTTCCTTGCTATTCCTTTATTGTGTGGGACTGACTGAAGTGGATTATACTCAATTTTGTCAAATTCTGTCCATCCACGTACGTACTCTCCGGCTAGAGAAGAGAGAAAGCGAGTTCGGGTGGCACCACTTATGCAGTAATTTGGACTGGTGAAGGAAAAGAAAGTGAATTAATACTGAAAGTTGGCCATTCCGTGTAAATGCGGTGTACACGATATCACTTTACTTGACTGTTTCATGTACGAATGGGGCATTCTGCTCTTGTTCTCTGTACTCCAACAACTTATATTCTCCATGGACTTCTTCAGTTTTACCATAGTAGTTGGTGAATCGTGTCATCGGATCACGCACTGGGATTCCTGAGGAAATCTCCGAATTTCAATTAGGCGAAGCAATAATGGAACCGGACAAAGAAAGATTATCGCATGGTTCATGGTAGACAACAACAAAAATATGCTTAATAGTGCATATTAAGCCATTCGTTTCCTTAACCCTGAGAGTACATGGCTGTATGCCCTTTAACAAAGCTGTGTGTAGCTTTCTTGGAACTATAGAAAAAAATAGCCATTTCACAACCGCATTCCTCTTTTTGATCTATTTCAAGATTAGGATGTGAGAGGTGGATAGGTCCTCAATTTATACTAGCGGCTTAACGTAACGTCCTGTTGCAACTGCCTAAGAAAACTTTGCATTGCCAATAGGAAAGATAAGCAAGAAAGCTGCTGTTTAGCTGTGAAAATTCACCGAGTGAAAACTATATGGTTTTGTTGTTCACTCCTAAGAAGATGTTCGGAGCTCGTCATTGTTGACCAAGCGTCACTCACTCAGTATAAAAGTGTATAGTTATATATAGACGTCGATGAAATAGAAACATTTTCCATCATTGGAAATATGGATCCTCAATATTTGCACAATGATAATACGGAGTGTGTTTAATATTAAAAGGAACGTGGTGCTAGTAATGGTTTGGCTTGGCAGTCGTGTGGTATTGTGAGTCGGTGAAATTCCGTCAAGGTTTAATCGAGCTGCCACGGGCGATAGTTTACCTTCTTCCAAACACATTCATCAGATAAGTCATCAACCAAGGAAAGCCGTAAAGTTAGAATTTTCCATATTGTTTGCGTTAGCCATGAGGAATTGATGATGAGGCGATGCATGATTTATGCATTAAGCTTGAGAGACGACTTATTTAATACACATGTACATATTTCCACATGGTTATTTATCTGTCCCATCATCATACATAGAACCGTGAAGGCATGCTGATGACGATTGACTAAAAATTTTATTGCGTCAATAACTGGCCACCTTTAAGGCAGTTATAGTCGTTGGATTCGTGGGAATGAGTGGAAGCGGATCGATTTCCATAAAGGTTATAGTTATATCGCGTTTCCCCTCATAATACTTTTGTCCCACCTTTGCTTCCACTACTACACCGCACTATATCATCATATCGTACAATCATGGATACTGTTATGAAGCTACTGCTACTGCTAGTTCTTCTTGGATTATAGTGGCACTTAAATTCATATTATTATCTGCGTGACAAGAAAAGCGACTTTTGAATACCATTTGTATACTGGCTTATTGCCTTCCATTTTGTGGGCTGATTGATTGACTTTCTACATCTTCATATGTGTGGTTGTAGTTTAATACAGTTATTTTTTGAAAATTAAACTTCTTTAACAAAATTTTACCCCTTGTGAAGTGCAAAGATAAAGGAGGAGGTTGTTACTCAAAAGTTGGGAAGTTTAAGATAAAGTGAACTTGGTGATGTACAAGTTCCGTGCTGGTGCTGAGAGGCGTGGACCTTACGTGCCTCCAGACACTAGTACTGGACTACCATGGAGCCAACGACCACCTGACCTACCCAGATTTACATGTGGCCTTTCACCCGTCAGTCTGGTCAGATTTTTTGCCGGCCTAGATATTGTAAGTTTTGTAAAACTAATTTTGAGACTTTTCTGAAAAATATTGCGGGTCAGTAAAAGTTCATTTTGTCGACATTTTGCTTCCAGTGTAAAAACGTACTGGGGGCAGCTCTATTCATATACCTATATGTACTGCTACGTCTCGGTGACAAGGATGAACTGCTCGAGTATTACTCACATAATGTAGACATGACGGCTTTCTTACAATTTCCACGTAATCACTTTTACACACATGCATTTTTAACCCCGTTAAATGACAGTCTGTGGGTAGCAGACACTCATGTGAAATTTTCTATAAATTTTTCAGTCTGGCAACAACGTGGACTCTTGTTTCTCATGATGTTCATATTTCTCCTTTCACTCGCGTTCTCCATCATACTCTTCAGGGGCGCAAAGGCAGTAAGTTTCTTTTGGCTTTTTCAATGTCATCATAGTAGATCCAGTAACCTTTTTTTATCGATCATTTAATTATAATGCAAACATAGTTACCTATAACTTTTCTTCCTAAAATTAGCACAATTACAACAAACTCCGAATGTGGTTTTTGTATCAACTCATCATGTTGCTGATTTTCACCGGAGTTCACATTTGGATGTTTATTCACGGCTGGCTTATTCCGGATCGACCACGAAAATTAACAGGCTCACTATTCCTCATCTTCTTCATGAATTATCTCTGGGCAGGTTACCACATGTATGTGACAGCACTGTTGATGAAAGATATAACTTATTTCTCCGGGGTGAATCCCCGTAACCGATTTAACTTCAACAACTTGCACACTGAAATGAGGTAGGGATGAAGAGCTTGTCAGAACGTACCAATCTTCCTATTCCAAAAAAAAAATCATAGGTAGCTACACCACAACTCTCTAACTTTCATTTATTCATTCCTTCGATCTTTTACTAACGAATGGTGACGCTGATGATATGATGACTGTTTTAAATGTTAAATGTATTTACTGTTGATATTGTAATTGTATCAGAATAGAAAACATCTTACTATTGTCGATATAAGTTAGTTTGTAAGTTATATATATTCAGGGACTCATTGTTAATTGTTGGTTATCGGTAACGTGAATTAGTTAAATACTCGACGGAAGACAGTGCGCTGCGTTCGTTCAATATAGGTATTTAATGTACATAATATTAAATTCATCTATTAGATTGTTTTCGTAATGAGTAAAAATAAAATCTTGTCAAATTTCATTTTAGAATATGTAAGCTGCAGTTTATATCAATTACTTGCAATCCCAATGTATGTACTCAATTATTCAACAAATCTTATGTAGAGATACGTGCAGATTCAGTTGGTGGAGTAAAAATTTAGGAAACCAATTGCTGTTCTTTGGTACTGTAAATTTTCGTACGTAATAATGAGTCGTCTGCTGTACACAATTAGTGTGGGTAGTAAGATTAAGATTATAAGATTTGTTCCAAATGTAACGGATGATAGAACTGATAGCACTTTAAATCTTTACAAGACAACGTAGATGTTTGGTAATGATGTGATGATTCAACCAAATGTGTAATCAAAACTAGTTTAGAAATTACTAGTCTACCAAAAATTAATATAAGCATGATATACTGAAATTTTGTGTGAGTTTTGAAGAAATCAACGGAAAGTGAACGGGAAATATGAAGAGGAAAAGTTTGTCAGTTTATATTTGTGATAGTGAATTGGACATGAACGAGTATGTGTATATTTATGTCGTGTGTACAGTACTTGTACATATTGATAAGTCATTTCCTATCTAGTCTAGCCAGCAACGACAACAACTTAAATGAAATTGTTAATCCATTGCTTGTAAGTAAGTATATTTTGGATTAATGCATCTATAATGTCTTGTTGAAACCAAAAATGTTAGTCCATGCAAGTGTATAATATACTTAACATAAAAATGCAGTTTTACAGTAAAGAATCTGGATTAAATTACTAAATTGAAAAGCAAAACCACAGTATCTTGTAATTATTAATTCAAACAGTTAGCATAACATTCATTGGTTATTTGATGGTGTACATCATGGTTAAATGAAATTGCGTTGTATTTTACAAACCAAAGCCATTTTCATTGAAAGTGACTTTCCGATTGGCACAATTTTGACTATTTATAACGGCAAGGACAACCATTTTATCCCAGTTTTAGCTATAGATGGTTTCATTTGAATATATAATGTTTTTTATCCAGTTGGTAAACTTATAGACTCTCGTAAACGCAGCGTAGTTTTCACATATTCTTCTCGTCCTTGCATAGCTGATGATACCCTAAATTTAAGAAAATACTCCAATGTTTATTTTTCTAGTATGTTTTCCTCAAATTTTCTTTCTTTGTAATTATTATTATTTTTACCTGTACGGTATATCTTCGACGAAGTCCAAAGTTTGGTGATGCTATCAAGCCCGCCCCACTATCCCCAGAGCAAATATTAACTCCTATATGACACGATTTATAATTCATAAATTCATTTACAATTCTGTGTAAACATCATGCATATTTTAATGTGGGGATATTTATCCCATATTGATTTTCATGTACCTAAACTCCCTGCACAAAACTCTTTGTCGCTTGGAATTCGTTGAATGTTTCTCACACATTCCATATTCGGTAAAACTTGGAGCTTCTTGGATTTCAGTTCATTAGAAACTCCTTCCTTGTAGATGTTTATCATTGAGCCTACAACCTTTACAAAATGCATTTTGTCATAAAACCCAACAAGCCATAAAATTTTAAACATTCGCATAAATAATGAATAGTCACTTTGCTCACCTCTCCATGCTTTGTATTAGAAATAAATAATTGCGCATCATCCCGATTTTGAGGCAAACATGCTGGTAACGCAGCACTACTTAATACTGCAGGCTGTTGTAGCTGAATTATTGCGATATCTGATTGGTACTCGTCATAATTGAATTCTTCAGATATGTGAATCCGGCTTACCTACAAAAATAAACTGTATCTAATATACGAACCGCTTAAATTCTTTTGTTTTGCATAGAAATAATTTGAGAGTTGACTCACCGGAATAATTTGACTTTTTGCTTCTTCAATATTGGAATAGAAGCTGTTGGTAGTGCCACCCAAAACGACCATGAACTCCTTTGTCGCCCTCGGCTGTCCTTTTAAATCAACTAAACAGTGACCTGAACATCAAAAGCGAAATTTCATGTGACAAAATGAATAGGTACACGGAGACGCGATTTCTTTAGATTCCGCAAACAAACACCTGCGGTTAAAACATGGGTTTCGCTAATAAGCGTTCCACCACAAATGTAAATGTATCGGTATCTTGGGTCAAAGATTTCTTCACGGGACAGATCGTCATTATCAAAAATTTGGGCTAGTTTGATAGGATCCAATACATATTTTCTTTCAGCTCCTTCCGTTACCCCCTCATCTTCTTCCGCCCCATTTGCAGATGTAGCCTGAAGAAGCGTTCGTCTGTATTGGATGGCTTCGGACACTTTGGCCCAATTCAATTTCAGGTAGATGAGGGCATGCCACGGCCATGTTGTTCTTGTTTTGAGCTGACCTTTTCTAACTGACGTTTTAATTGATGGTAACGCTTTCCCACATTCTGTAACACGAAATTATATAGGTTCTTTTATTATTCCAGGAACCTTTCCAGCAATGTAATCTTGTCTAATGTATTTTGAGAGTCGAAATGTTTTATATTAATTTTGATGTGCATCTTGTATTTAGCTGTACCATAGTCACATTTGAACTCGCTGAAGTAATTGTACCTGGCCCAATTTCCTTGTTGGTTGCATCTCATCGACCTGATGTCCCACGGACTTGGTAATGATGCTTCTTTGTAATAGGGCTGGCAACTAAAATAAACCACTGTGTCAACGGGCATGGGATTCGAGCAGTTGAACTTGGAAGACAGTAACCTTCCTGAAACGCACTCCAGCGCTATTCCCTAAGTGAATATCAAAATACAAAACTTCAACCACAATTGTCAGTTTTAACAGAACTTAACAATGAGTATGATTTTATCAACTCAGTTATACATTTCTAGTCGGAAGACCAGAACATTCGATATCAGTGTTTCCGTGACTGAAGGCGAGTAACGTACAAATTAGAAGAAATGCACTTTTCCACAACGTAAATGTCATCTCACAATGTTTTACCAACGGAAATTCCACCATCGTTTCTGTTTCTATAATGAAAGATGAGAATTCAAAAGCAATAGGTTCAAGGGGGCACAAACTTTAACTGCATAATTATAGCTATTGTAATTTTATTAAATCTGTAAAGTTTTAGAATTGCGAATTACGAACGGCCAGACCCTTATGTGTGGTTGGCTATGAAGTTGAGTCAGAGTCCAAAGATTTTCTTAGAACAGGCATGGAATGGCACGTGATTACACTTCACTTGCATCCACTTTGTTGGCAGAGCCTATGACATGACAATACGTTTCTGCACATCAACGATAAGCAATTGTTTGTATGTCTGCGATGAAGTTTATACGACCTTGTTGCGCATCTTATAGGACTTATAGGACGTATTGTTGAAGATAAAATGAACATAAGAAACTCAACAATTTAAGGGTTAATATTTGGCAGACCTATATTTAATAGTGCGTGCCAATGTGGGATAAAGTTAGTTAGTTATATTGTATACGCAGAAAGCGTAGAGTGGAGATTGATATCCGCATTCAGTCTATACATTCGTTATGAATGGCGTCGGAAGGAACTTTATGTACTTTGCATATTTACTTCCACATCATCATAAAAAAGGTGAAAAAATGACGCAAATTTTCTTATTATGGGAACAGGTTTTGGTTTTGGACCAAATAAAGTGGACAAAATGGCATTATACATACAATAATATAAGGTGAATAAAGCTTGCACATTGAAAAGAATTACTCACAAACGAATATTATATTCTTAAGTAGGCATTTAAAAAGATATCGCATAATAAACTTTTTTTTTTGCAACAATGCTCATACAGCCCACGTGTGAAGTGCACATGTTTGCATTTCATAAATTTATGACGCTACATTGTTGAAAAGAGTTGTCTCAATTTGTCTGTGCAAGTAGACACATTGACAAATGCCAAAAGCATAACATGTACATAAAGAAAGTAATTGGCCAACTCAGCAATAATATTTATTTGCTAGTTTACACAAAATACATGCACAATTGTTACACGTTTAGCAAAACTGAATTTGTTACTTCTGAAAAAAGAATAATGTTATGCCGAGCTAAATTATCATTAAAGTTTAATGCTAACTAATTTGGAGTGATTTGAGTATAAATATGAACGTGTTTTTGGCTGAATAAACAAAGTTGCCATTTTAATGAGTTGCAGTCCAAAATTAGAAACAATACCTTCCTATCGAAGCTTGCATTCAAGTTGAAAAGCTGTTGCACGTATGCGGATGCAAATGAAGTAGAAATGTGAAATCTCTAATTTATAATGTGTTTATAGGACAGAAAAACATACGAGTTTGTGTTTGCAATATTTACGAAAATAGGGTGAGTGAGGGTGAGTAATAAGAACGAGCATGCTCCTTTTTCTGCAACATCAAGCAGAACCTTAATGCATTTTTATATACTATTTTATCCTTGCTTCATTTTTTTGGTGACACGATTGGAATCACGACAAGACTGCACAAAAACTACTCGAATAATACATACTGCCTAAAGACCTACCATCTTCTCTAACCGAAAATGACCATGACCATGACTTTATGCAGAATGATAGGGTTGTTGAGCGAGACACACCACCTCATACATTACGTCTTATACGCCTCATGCACTCTCTAGCACAATGTATGATTTTTTGCGACTTTTCGAGGTTATGTAACCAATGCAAGTATAGATTCTTGTTTCTCTTGTTTCATGCCATTGTTTCCAGATGGTCTAGATCTAGCATTTGTATTTTCTTCAATCTTTTACGAGTCTCTATAATCTATAATGAATTAATGAAGGTATATAAGCATATAAGTAGATATACTGGAAATACTCAAAGCAAATTTTCCAGCAAAAGCTTTGAGGATGACTATGTAGTCACGACTCTTTTGTTTTTGTCATGTCAGCCTGACTAACCCCAACCAAAATTATTACTATTGTAGTAACGAAGCGAACTGAAGAATTTTTTGCTTCCAGTTCTCTCATGCCCAACCATCTGACACATATTTTATGCAGAAGTTGTGTAGCAAAAACTAAAATGTAATTTTACAAATAAAAGAATCTTCAAAGATATGTGAGCTCATCCTCTACACGTTGCTTCCCTCCCACTGCTTTACAACTCTGCTTGTTCGGATTGACAGGCTGTTAACGATTTCAATCGTTCGTACAAATTATGATTCTGATTAGAGTGAGGAATTTTATGGCCCATGCTTTCAAGTTCATTAGGACTTCCATTAGTTCAAGCAAGCAGTTGATTACACCTAGTCGGACGTGATTCCTTCCTTGACCACGTGGAATCGTCCTGCTGATGTTGTATACTATTTATACAGTATAATCTAGTAATAGCACACCACCAATATGGTTTAAACTTTTTGCTTGTGACTATATGATGTGAAGGTCAAATTTGTAAATCAAAGGGATGAGCAACGAACTTTCTGGAGATGTAAAGATATTGACTACTAGCATTATTTTTTCTTATTGCTTTCAAAAGCACGAATGATGTGACGTAAAAAATTATTACTCCATGTATGTAAGCGATGACATACTAACATTTATGTTTGATTCGTGTCTGGATTTATGAAGGCACGTGAAAAACAATGAAACAACGAAACCACCAAGGTTATTTCTATTCCGTAATATCTTTTCATCACATGGGGTGTTTTAAAAATGAAAATTTTCCACCGACTTTAGCATGTTTATTGTGAATTTTGATCTGAGTTTTATTTAAAAATTTTATTGGGATTAAGTTCGTTGTTTACCCTTATATTTAGGATTTCATGCTGGGACAAAAATAGAAAGATTATTCGTGAATTTAATCATGAACCTAATAATTGACAAATGCGAAATTAAAACTGTTAAACCAAGACATAATGGAGCCAATACAACAGTTTATTTCAGAAGATGTCTGGATAAAAATACATTTTGCAAGTCATCTTAGACCATACTAACCTACCATCATCACCACCGCAAATCCCTAGTCAAAATCAATGATGAGGCAAAAAAATCGGACGTCAGGGAGAAAGAAGATGCTACTTTGATATACGATTACACAATCGTTTGAAATGAACAGATAGATGTAAAAAAGAAATGGAACAAAAACTAGTTTTTTTTTCTATTAAATCCGGGACCATTGTTCCATTGAAACTGAGCTGATGGTTGTCGGTTTTAGATATTAGTTTAGTTTTTGACCATGTACTCCAGCCTTAGGCGTGGCGTTTCATTGTCTGTCAAACTCAAATTGGTCAGTATAAATACGGAGAGCTGGAGCTTGTCGATATATCAGAAGTAATTTAAACCTGTTTGAAAACACTTGACATAAATCAAATCTTAAAACGCAGCTTTTAAGCTACTTTATCATCATGTCTCGCCTTGTAAGTTTCCGAAATCAAACATTAGTATCAAATCTAAGCATGTTAGTTTATAGTGGAAATTAAAAATTGTAATTATTTTTTATTTTAGTTTGCTCTCATCGTCTTGATGGCCGTCATCGCTGTCTCAACCGTTAGCGCCCAGTATGTTTATACATCTGGATATGCAGCATATCCAGCATATACATATGGATCTTACGTTCCAGCATATGGGGGAGTTGCCTACTTGAAGAAATGAGATTCTGTTCGAATTTTTGACCGGCACATGTCATTCGCCTTCCTTAACTGTTGTATAGTGTTTAACTCGTAGTAAATTAAATTTGTGGCTTTTATTGGAAATGATAATTGAAAAAGTTCGTTCAAATTTTCAAAAAATAAAATGGTAGTCTCTTAACGTCTAAACTGGAGCAGTTTACTGACATAGTATGGCAAAAATTGTTAAAAACAAAATGCGTGCATAAATTTTAGTCCAACCGCAAGCCAAGGAGAAATCGTGATACATATAATAACATGCCCATGCGGACGGCGAAGTGTGTTAGACACATTGTTTTCATAATCGTCTATTTACAACTGACATCAAAAACAGTCATGCATGGCAAAAACAAAGAAAAATATCTTATTCAAATTCACTTTTGTGACCATTTCTTCCCAGTGTGGTTATATCCAGATCCAGAGCTATTTTTATGGGTTGAGTTCTGGTTTTGTTTTGTGCTGTCATCTCTCAAAAGGCAAACTTTCATTCCCTAATGTTATATATTTTGCATATGCGTTTTCTATATTCGGAACTGGAATCAGAAAAAAATGGACAAGACAAACAGGTATCCGTTGAGTTAGAAAGCTCACCAAATACCAGTGAAATAAAAACAAAGCCCAACAGACTGATTTTTTAAAAGGTAAAGGTTGAAACCAGGCTTTTCTTAAAACCGTCCTTGAACAGAATATGCATTGATTATGTTATGATTAGTTTGGGCTTGGTGATGGAAAACTGTAATGATGATGAAGCGAGTATGAAACAAGGTGACCTTCAATGGCATTTCTTATTCTAGATCAACTTCGAAATCCGATTTCCCAAAATAACAAGCTGAATGTTAAAGAGGTCATGCTGTACTGCGGTTATATACCCATGTCACGACTTTGTCAAGAGATTAGACTAATCAACATATATTTCGATACACAACAAACGCTCAATCATCATCAAGCAGATTGCTATAATTCATGTACCACAACTTAATATTCGCTATACGCTATATACGTATATATCGAAGCAAGAATTGATGAAAGACGATGAATGAATAAAATCCACAATTTTATGACTTTCTGAACTAGGTAATCAAAAACTGCAGCCCAAGTTCATAATCATATTATATATCTTCTTCTTTGTCAACATGCTACTCAAGCTTGTAAGCAAGTTTCCAATCAGGCAGCAAGTTTTTTAATATTTGGAAATGCCGGTTGGACTCTTCTTTGTATATAAGCATATTGTTAGTATTTATTATGACGTTTATGACTTGTGTGTGAAGTCTCTTTAGTTCTCACACTATCAGTAATTTCTTGGGTTTTCGTAGTACTTTCCTTAGTCTAAAAAACTGCGCATACAAATTTTTAAAATTCGATTTGTAATGAAATTCACTCAAAAAATAGCAATATGTCTTGCTGTATGTGCACTGTGCATAACTGAGAGTTACATAATTTATGCAAGCCTTCTAAAGATGCCTCTTCCAGTCAGACTTACAACGAATTTGCACAAAACACATCAAGTAGATCATATGCTTACAAACAATCAAAAATGAAAAGGGTATATATATTTTGGCAAAAAATGTAGCAAAAACAGAAGCGAGTATTATGTTGCATTCATCACCATCACCATCAATACTTTATGCCCTCCAATGCATCGGTTTTTTCATTTTCCTTTCTTGACAATCCAGCTAAAGGTGTGGCTGCATACGATTTGAAAAGACTTGGTTTGGGTATAAATAGTCGACGAATCCTGGATTTAGACATCAGTTTGCAAACGTTGAATTAACAAACATTCCAAACTCAACTAGCAAAAGCTACCCCCAAACCACAATCAACATGTCTCGCCTTGTAAGTTCTACAAAATCAATTTATGGCTAAATTTCCTGAAAATTTTGAATTTATTTCTGAATTTGGGTTAAAAATCGATGTTCTCTTAATTTTCTCACAGTTCGCTCTCCTCCTCTTGGTGGCTGTTATTGCCGTCTCTTCTGTCAGCTCCCAATATGTTTACTCTGGGGTTGGAGTAGGCTATCCAACTTATGGATATGCTGGAGGTCTTTATAGCGGTTACAGCGGCCTTTATTACAAAAAGTGAAGCAATTCAGTCGAATACGCCGTTTCTCTGATATTATGATTACGATTTCGGTTGTTCCTTCCATTTTTTACTATCTTTATCTCAATCGGACAAATTTAAAAATGCTCGTTTGTTAATCGCATAACACGAGCTGAAGCCACGAAACATCCAGGGCTTTTTTTCAAAATTCGGAATAAATAACTTGAGCTACTTTTTAAAATAACCATTACTATGTGTACATTCATCAAATTTTGATTGGGCATGAAAGCGAGGAATAGTCTTGAGTGATGCATTTTATGAAACTCTGTACATAATTCAATGAAAATGTGCATCTAACCGTGAGAAAAGCACAAAATGCAACCACCCAAATATTTATATTCCTTTCGTGATTTCATCGTTAGGAATACTCATCCATTTCCTCCGCATCTGGCTTCTGCTGCAAAGGAACTACACTGCTCTCTAATTGGTTTGCCTTTTAATGGAAATGGAATGCCAGGTCCAGACAATTCTTCACATTAGACAAAAATATTTACATTTCGGCCCTCTTTAATCTTCCTCCACAATTACATACACCAGCCAGATAAAAATAGCTGCAGCACGGGTACCACGATTAGAGAAATGTATAAGCAATGCTTATTAAGCATATACAAATATTATATTTGTTGTAACATTATTAACGTCTAAATAACTTACTATAAGTTACTACTGGATTTTTTGCCTTTACTTACATCATTAAATATTAAGTTACGTTCATTATGTAGTGTACAGATTCTGTATAGGCTAGGAGTAAGAATGCCAGTTGTGTAGCAGGTGTCTAGTATATGTCGCGGTGCGGTATCTTTAATCTAAATGTAAACTTCAGGTTAAAAAATGAGCCAAGACGTTTCTCAGTCGTAGGAACAATTTCCGATTTATATTGTAATTTGTAACAGTTGAAAATAACTGAAATATACGTAGCATGACGAATTTTTTTGAGTCTCCACATAATGCCTAAATTCGTATTAACGTATTTCATCAGTTTGTTTCTCTGTACTCCAGCAAAAGAGGAATATGAATTTTTAAATGTGAATTATCAGAATTCAGCATTTTTTGAAGGTAATCAATGTACAATCAGCGTAATTTTTAGTCATATAAGTGGAACGAAGATTGATATTCCCCGTTACTCCCATTTCAGACAAGGGCAGTGGCATCAACTGGATAGGTCGTTTGGAGCTCATTTCGATAGTTTCTAATTACTCTTTGAATTTATCTACCTTGACGCTTTTCACGCAAAGAAAACTTGTACTATTTTCAAAACTATCTACTAGTTTGGAAATCACGGACTTTCTCTGGAAGGTAACGTACATATTATGCAACATAAATTATATTCATGTACTTTTTGAATACATTAAATGTTTACATTTGAAATTTCATGGCGGAAATTTTTTGTTTGAGACAGATTAAAAATATGAAAATGCAAAATGCAATATCTATAGGGCTGCTCTCTGAAACTCAGTTCCTGTTGCAAAATTCTTACTTGGCTGCAGTATCACAGTTTGACATGGGATCGAGTGTGTACTTTTGTACTCATAAAGACGGCTTACTTAACAGTGAATCTTCAGTTGAACTATTTATAATACCCATAAATTGCTTTGAGCTTTATACAATAAAAGGGTTGACAGTACTGAAAGCAGTTCCATTACAACATCTAAAGCTGAACACTATACATATTTTTGATATTCCGGAATTGGTGTTTCATAAGCAAGCTATCCGAAGAAGTGATTTTCTTGGAGTTCCGATTGTTGCAGAAACTGTGGTACGCTTCTGTCTCTATATATCCCAATAGCATTCAAGAACATATATTTGAATTAACAATTTTAACTTATTGGTTCAAGGATTACCAAGTCACGACGCATTTAAGTTCTTTCACTAGACAATCTAACCTATCCAACACAATTTTACTGCAGGACGGTCTGGAAATCGAGATTTATAGATGCCTTCGTGATGTATTAAATTTTACGTGTGTTTTTACTGATTTTCATATCAAATGCATGTGTAAATCAATTTAAGATCTGTGCTATATAACAGTGTTGTTTTTTATCACTAACTTTCAGAGAAGAAGCCATTGAAAGTGATGGATATTTAGTTATGGGTGAAAACAGAGCAGTTAATAACTCTGGGCTAGCAAAATCCTTGTACGAAGGCAATGCAGATGTTTCTATTTCACTGGCAGAGTATCTTCCATATAGAATGGCAGGGACCTACGGAATACAATACCTTCACCCAGTTTATCGTTCACAGTAAAAACGCTTTTGTTTGAAAAATTAACAATTCATAATTTCTGGATACATTTAGTAATAATAATTAATCATTGTGCCTCTTTTAGAGTGAAAGCATTCTTTGTTCAACCGCTGCTGGCTGATCATAGAAACATTTTCATGATGCCATTTTCTTGGGACCTTTGGCTTACAATAGGAATATTTATTGTTTTAATTTACATACTAGGACTTTTGTTTTCATTTATATGCCTCCGAAGAAAACAACGACCGTTTACAAAAGTTACAACTAAGCGAACACATAATACTGCTATGTGGATTCTCGCTGCTATTTCACAGCAAGGTTTATTTCGAGAAGAAAGAAACAACCATTTATTTACATGTACGTTGATAACCATATAAAAATCGGATTTTTATTATTTCAAGGATACTACGGATTTTTGCACATACAGCACGCAAAAATGCTAGTGTTTACAACGATGGTAGCAAGTCAAATCATTTACGTTGGCTATACATCATCCATGTGTTCCATTTTGTCTGTGGATGTAATTCCCATAAAGAAATTCCAAAACTTTGAACATTTTAGTATATACGTGGACAAATACGTTCCAACAATAATTCTTAGAATTGAAGTAAATAGTGACTTTAAATTAACTACGAATCGACAAAAAGAAAAGAATATACAAATCTTTTCTCAATTTGCAGTGGCTAAAAAACATGAGTTTGCTGAATTTACCAGTTAGTCAAATACTAAAGAGGGATGCAATTCCTCTGATTCTCTCCTCTTCTTCAGCATTGGTGACGACTGCAGATGAATTCTATCCTGCATTTCGACAGCACAACATATCCTTCCAGGATAACTCTGCGTGTGGAAAAATTGATGAAGTGTCCCTTGAAGGCTCCTACATTCAGCAAGGCATGTTCGTGAAACGAGGATCACCATTTAGGGAACATTTCAATACAAAGTAAAGTAGCTTGAGCTTTATTCAAAATAATGAAAACAAAGTAATCTGGATGAAGAGTAGTTGTATATTATATGCTTTGATTTTCTATGGAATGTGCGTGAGCATGAAAATATATGTTACCAGTCCAGTCGCCACCAAGGTCAACTTGGTCAACAAGTTTGGTTTGAACCAGATACAATGACAGAAAACTGGAACTTATTGTTGTGCCTCTCAATATTTTAGGTTACTACTACTTCGAGAGCGTGGTTTGCAAACCCGACACCTCAACAAATATTTCGAAGCCACAACCCTCCGATGTTTGGACTTGCAGCATTCCTTCTTCCACACGATATGCTTGAGAGATGTGGTCACAGCCTTTGTTTTTCTGCCACTTGTTTATTTGCTGTCTTTAATTGCTCTTTTGATTGAACTTTGTCAAAGTAGGAAGAGAAACATTGTTTACATGTGGTAGCCAAAACAAATGTCTATGCCATGCTATCTACACATAACCAACCAGTCTTGTATTGAATAATACTTCATTTCAAAAATCTTCATTATATTATCATCATAAATGCTTGTTTTTGAGTGATTTATCTACATGTGCTTAAACGGCAAGTAGTCTTAATGTTTTTTCCCAAAACTGAATAAAAAATAAAATGATTTCAATCTACCAACCATAGCTCTTTTGGATGCTTCAATTTGCAGTCAAACCCATAATCACGCCTTCAAACAATGTAACGCAGTACACTGGACCACGTACCCAAATAGTAGTCAGCATCCTGCTTGTCATTTACGTAGAGCCATTTAAGATCAGTGATGCACGTTTAGTTTTAATAAATACTATTCTGATAAATGTACATGACATCATACATTTTTACAAGCAAAGCGATAAAGAAAACACGCAAAAAATCCCAGCGAGTGAACTAGCTCAACCTGAGTGTTGATCCAATCAGGAATAGATACCTGAAGGTGTGGTTCAAAAAGACTGTGATGCGAAAATGCGTAGCGGAGGGTGGACGTGTGCATTTAGGTATACATGTATTACCTACCATAATCATAATTACTGGAATGTCCTGGATTTGATCGTCAGGAATAGCAATGCAAATGCCTACCATATAATGGTCCGTATAATTTTTGACTGGTGCCCGATTATTTCGTGTACTCGAGGGACGTATAAATACTCTGAAAATTTGTGAAATGAGCATCAGAAAGCATTCAACTAGCAACTGTTGCAAACACTTTCAAACAAACCAACCCAACAAACCCAAAACATCACCAAGATGTCTCAACTCGTAAGTTTCCACGAATTGCACAATTAATGATTATTACATAGGTATGAAAACTCATTTCAAAAATCTAAACTCAAACCATCTTTGTTTGCTTTGTAGTTTGCTCTCCTCGTCCTTGCCTGCGTTTTGGCTGTTGCCACTGCCCAATATTATGGCGGTTACTATGGCGGTTATGCTGCATACCCTTCATATGGATATCCTGCCGTTGGCTATACCGGATATTACGGTGGATACCCTGGATTTTTCAAGAAGTAAATTTTATTGATAAAAGCCAGTCGTGTACAAAATCTACGGAGTACCTTACGCACAAAATTCAATTAATCAGATTGAGAAATATTGGCATAATGTTTCAAAATTATATTTTTAAAAATTAAAAGACAAAAGCTTTTTATACTGAATTTGAAGTCTACTGCATGAAAATCATATTCTTTGGCCCACTTGATCTAGCTTCATAAACAATGACATGAATGCATAAACTAAATGTCTCTGTTGTCTGTAAAATACTTTGTATTCTGCATACAATGTTACTACAGGTCCGTTTACGATTGCATAGCATTGAGCAATACAGGGATTACTGATGGACTAAAGTGGATTACTTGATCTAAAGCATTTACGCTTCAGATGTTTTTCTGTTTTTTTACTCGCACCTTCCTTTCAAGCCTGCCATGTCCGAATTTAGTAAC